>JBCNJP010012897.1:0-13138 GCA_039602395.1 Deinandra increscens subsp. villosa | reverse complement strand
TCATATCCCTACAGAAAGGAGTGAAAGGAAAGCAGACCCAGGTTGTGGAACAGAAATCCGACCTAAGTCTCCTGTCAAAGGGCCTAACCTCGGCACCATCAGGAAGGAGACCGGACGCCAACAAACAAGTAATGTCGGCGTCGGAGAAGTTGCAGGTTTCCGTTTCCGGAGCTTGCAGATACTTCTGATCGAGGAAATCCTCGATCCCGGTCTCTTTGGCCACCGTTTCCAACCGGATTTTCTTACGAGTCATAGAAACGTAAGAAGAAAAGAAAGAAATCAGGGGAAGAATTACCTGATCAGAAAGGACTGAAGGCCGGAGGTGTTGATGAAAAGCTTTGCTCTCGAAAAACTGATGTGAGAAAAGAGAAAGGTTAATGGCGCATTTAAAGGAGGGTAGAGGTTGCAGAGGTGATGGGAAGTTACCCTCGACGTGGCATCGTGGATACTAAATCAACGGACATGATCGAAATAGGCGTGGATTAGACCTCAATTTGAAATTTTCACAGCTGTAATCTCTATCTACAACTTGCGAAAATTTGGGAGCAATTGTTATACCCTAAATCTTCGGCTGGTAATCCAGGGTACAGGTATAGACCAGGGGCAGGTATGACCCAGGAATCGTATGACCCTGAATTTGGCAGGTAATGTTCGGTGACCCTGAATGTGTCAATAGTAAAGTGATGACCCAGGATGTCGACTTCATTCAGGGAAGTTTACATTCATTTTATTCTATATTTAATATGATCTAAAATGCGCATAATCCAGGGTTACCCTTATTTTATAGATGACCCAGCATGTGGAAATGACCCTGCATGCTAGGGCATTGTCGCTAACAGTTTGTGTGCCTATATTTGATCAAGGACAGGTTGACGAAGTCTACTAATGGTCGCATAAAACAAGCTAAAGACTTATTTCGCACGTGGTCAAAGTCAGTTAGCTGGAAGTTCGGTCAACCAACTGAAAGAGACGTTGAAGAGGAGATCCCTGGAATATCGGACAAGTTGTTGAAGATCTAGGAGTATATATATAGGACACTTAGTCATTTATTCAGCTCATTCGAGCTTTACTCATTGTATTCTCGTACTGATTCTTCTGCACACTCATTGTACTCAAACATTTACGTGATCAATAAATTGGTAGCGTGTGTTATCGCTACCCGGGGTTTTTATGCCGGCGGCGCCTTAGAGACATCTAAGGGCTAAGGGCTTTTCCCTAGTAAAATTCTCGGTGTTCCTACTTACATTCAAGGCTTCATTTGTGTTATTATCTTTCTCAATCGATTTCATAACTAAACTTATATTTTAACCCAGGATTCTGGCTTTTGTCCCTGGAATTCAGTTGTTGTCCCAGGATTTTTACAAACAGTTTTCGTATCTTAATCCTAGGCACCAAACCTCACAATCTTATTTGGTTCAAGTTTTACTAACTTTGCTTAAGTAATTTTTAGCCAAAACATTTACCTACTTGTGTTTAATCATTTAATCTTTAACTTGTAATAATTTAATAAAATTATTTCAACAAGTTAGAATAATTATTCGATAATAATTGTGAACTCTAGTTATATATATTATAACTTAACGCGATTAATTATACAATCGATCGAGCGAACTTAAAAATAATAATAAATATTATTATTTAAAACAATGTTTAATACTTGATTGAATTGGTTTTCATGATATACATTGTAACCCTTGTGCAAAAAACATGATCCGAAATAAGGGCGGATGTAAGATCGGCACGCCCTAGTACCTTAGCATCTGCTATAAGCTTAACGGGTACCTTGGCCGATGAATGGATCAGAACAATGGGAATTAAAGTGGATACTTCTGGGAACAAGAGAAAGTTCAGTGACAAAGGGCGGATAATAGGAGAGGTAAATTTGGAAGAAATGACCAAGGAAGAAGAAATGGTGACAGGGATTTCAGGAGGCCACCGGCAGATAATTGTAAAAATTGTGGAAAGGCGGGGCACACGCATCAGCAGTGCAGATCACCAGTGGTCTGCTTCTACTGCAAAGAGAAAGGACATAGATGCTTGGAATGTCCGCAAAGGAAGAACGGAAAAGATGATAAGAACAAAGGCACTGGAACTTCGAAAGGTAAACCCCGACTCTATATCATGACAGCCTAAGAGGCACGTGTGAATGACGACGTGATCTCCGGTATGTTTTCGGTTAATAATATGAATGTTAGCATTCTATTTGATTCTGGTGCCAATAGAAGTTTTATATCCTCTGCGTGTGTACCTAGACTAAAATGTACGACACATAAGTTAGATACACCGTATTTTGTAGAAACTGCTAATGGCCAAAGGATTAATATCTCCAAAGTAATTAGAGATTGTAGTTTAGAACATGAGAACACCACATTCGATTTAGAACTCCTTCCCATGGATCTAAGTGAATTCGACATCGTGCTCGGAATGGACTGGCTCACACGATATCAGGAAAAGATTCGTTGTGCTGAAAAAGTTTTGGAGTTAAAGTCGGCGGATGACAAAATTCATACAATCATTGGAGATAGACAAACAAAACCAATGAGGATAATATCCAGACTGAAAGCAGGAAAGTGTATTCGCAAAGGAGATCAAACTTACTTAGCAAATCTGGTCGAGGTACCTCAAGAAAGGAAACTGGAAGAGGTACCTATAGTTTCAGAATATCCTGATGTGTTTCCAGATGAACTACCAGGATTGCCTCCGAAACGACAAGTGGAGTTTCAAATCGAGCTTGCACCTGGAACATCTCCGATAGCAAAAGCACCGTACGGACTCGCACCTTTAGAAATGCAAGAATTAAAGAGTCAACTTCAGGAACTACTCGACAAAGGTTTCATTAAACCCAGCTCTTCACCTTGGGGAGCGCCGGTTCTTTTTATGAAAAAGAAGGATGGCACGATGCGGATGTGCATCGATTATCGTGACCTCAATCGTGTAACCATTAAAAATAAATATCCTTTGCCTCGAATCGATGATTTATTCGATCAACTGCAAGGGGCTAGTTACTTCTCAAAGATCGATCTGAGATCGGGATACCATCAAGTCAGAGTTCGTGAGGAAGACGTTCCGAGAACGGCATTCAGAACAAGGTATGGCCATTATGAATTTACAATCATGCCTTTTGGATTAACTAATGCGCCAGCAATATTCATGGATCTAATGAATCGGGTGTGCAAACCATATCTAGACAAGTTTGTGATTGTGTTTATCGATGACATTCTGATTTACTCCCGCACTCGAGAAGAGCATGGTAAACATCTGAGAAAGATATTAGAGTTATTACGATCCGAGAAGCTCTACGCGAAATTTTCTAAATGCGACTTTTGGTTGAGAGAAGTGCAATTTTTGGGTCACATCGTCAGCGAAGCCGGAATTCAAGTAGACCCATCAAAAGTGGAAGCTATTGCTAAATGGGAGCAACCAAAGAGTCCTACCGAAATTCGACGTTTCTTAGGACTAGCTGGGTATACTTGAAGATTTATTCAGGATTTCTTAAAGATAGCCACACCATTGACTTCCCTTACCCAGAAGAATGTGAAATTTGACTGGAAACCTAAGCATACCAATGATTTTGAGTTGCTTAAACAAAAGTTGAGCTCTGCTCCTATACTTTCATTAACAGAGGGTACTGAAGACTTTGTGGTATACTGTGATGCCTCTATCAATGGACTCGGATGTGTTCTAATGCAGAAAGATAAAGTAATCGTATATGCATCTAGACAACTCAAAAAGCATGAGAAGAATTACACCACTCACGATTTGGAGTTAGGAGCAATAGTCTTCGCTCTTAAAATTTGGAGACACTACCTATATGGAGCCAAATTTGTGGTATACTCCGATCACAAAAGTTTACAACATTTGTTCAGTCAAAAAGAGTTAAATATGTGACAACGACGCTGGATGGAAGTGCTGAGTGATTATGATTGCGAGATCAAATACCACCCAGGCAAGGACAATGTAGTGGCAGATGCATTAAGCAGGAAGGAAAGAGTTAAGCCACTGAGAGTTCGAGCCTTGAGATTAGACGTAAGCGTGGATTTAATTTGAGAAATCATTGAAGCACAAAAGAAACAGATGGCTGACTCCAACGCCGAACGAGATGAGATGATGATTGTTGTAAGAAAATTGACAAAAGAAGCGGATGGCATCCTCAGATTAGGAAGACGCATATGGGTGCCTAAGGAAGGGGGTCTACGTGATGTAATCCTTCGAGAAGCTCACAAGTCTAAATACATGCTTCATCTAGGAGGCGACAAAATGTACTAGAATTTGAGAGCTAATTTTTGGTGGCCAGGAATGAAAAAGGCAATTGCTGCCTATGTCGAAAAGTGCCCAACTTGCTTGCAAGTAAGAACTGAACATCAGAAGCCTGCCATGTGTCTTCAGCGAATAGAACTCCCTGAATGGAAATGGGAAGAAATTACTATGGATTTCGTGACAAAGCATCCAAAGACTAGAAGCGGAAACGATGCCATTTGGGTAGTCGTGGACCGTTTGACAAAATCTACCCATTTCTTACCAATGGCTGAAACTTATAATGGAAAGAAACTGTCAAAGCTATTTGTAAACGAGATCATATCGAAGCATGGAGTGCCAAAATCCATAATCTCTAATAGAGATAGCAGATTCACCTCTCACTTTTGGCAAAGTTTTCAAGAAGCAATGGGGACCAAACTAAAGTTTAGCACAGCCTATCATCCCCAAACTGATGGACAGAGTGAGAGAACGATTCAAACCCTAGAGGATATGCTAAGATCTTGTGTTATAGAATTTGGCGGTAGTTGGGATGATCATCTGCCACTAGTTGAGATTTCATATAACAATAGCTACCATACCAGTATTCAAATGGCACCGTTTGAAGCATTATATGGTAGAAAATGTCGGACACTAGTGTGTTGGTCTGAAGTGGGAGACGGCTAACTTACAGGACCTGAGCTGATCATGGAAACTACAGAAAAGATTAGGGAAATCCGTAAGAGACTTTAAACTGCTCAGGACTGACAAAAGAGTTACGCAGATCGGCGTAGGAGACCGCTTGAGTTTGCAGAAGGAGACATGGTGATGTTAAAAATATCACCCTGGAAGGGTATAATTCGATTTGGCAAAAGAGGAAACTTGAGCCCACAGTATATCGGACCTTTAAAAATAATATCAAGAGTCGGAGAAGTGGCTTATCAGCTAGAATTGCCCGAAGAACTTAGCAGAGTTCACGACGTGTTTCACGTATCGAATCTACGGAAGTGTATGGTGGATGAAGCTCTCGCAGTTCCGTTAAAAGAAATCAAAATTGATAAGAAACTGAATTTCACGGAATAGACCATTGAAATAATGGAACGGATCACAAAGAAGCTACGCAAGAAAAGGAATCCAATGGTAAAGGTCAAGTGGGATGCTAGACGCGGTCCCGAATATACGTGGGAATTCGAAGTAGACATGAGGAGGAAATACCCCCAACTATTCAATTAGGTCTTAACGAATTCCGGGATGTAACATCCCTATGTTTCAAAAACCCGGAAACTCGACCCACATCAGGATCCAAGATTTAAACCCAATTCTAAACACCATAAATGGTAGATTACTCTCTTCCTTATGATAGTACTCTGAAAATGGTGAACGTGGGCGAAAACCGCGTGCAAAACCGAGTTATAACGAAGCGGGAATCGCAAAAACAAGTTTGGTGTTAGTTGTTGATTTCAAAGACGCGTTTTCCCTTCAAAACTCATCCCACATCACCCTTAATACAATGTTTTCCTTCATTTCACACCTATAAATACCCTTGTTAGTTCCCTAATAGCTTGCAACTCCTAGTTTGAGTATAAACAAGTGGAAAAAACCAAGTTTTGGTGGTTCCACAACTACAATACCTCTTTGGGTGTCGTGCTTAGTGTTTTTTTTTATGCTCTCGTCGAGGAGGTGCTGCCCTTCAAGCTCGTCTCGTTCGAAAAGCTCCTTTCAGGTAATTCTTCTTCTTTTTCTTTCTTTGTTTCCTTTCTTTTCTTCCTTTCGTTATTCGTTTATTTATTGCTTTATTAGTTTAATTAATTAGTTTAGTTTAGGTTCTTAGTTAGGTGCTTTAGGCTCGTTTAGGTAGCCTTGCTAAGGCTCGTTCTTAGAACGCCTAGCATTGCTAAGGCTTGTCCTTTGGACGGCCTAGCTTTGCAAAGGCACATCATTAGGACGTGTTGCCTTGCTCAGGCCGATTTGGGCTTGTTGTAGCCTTGTAGAGGCTCGCTAGGCCCAATAAGTCTAAGCTATCATGTCCAATTTCATCTATATTCTTCTAATCCAAAACTCAACGTTTTTATGCATGAACAAATTGGGGATTAAGGCTTGTTTTTCGCATATCAGCAATTAAACTAATTCTTAATCATTCTAATATGTAACTCAGGTTTTGAACATAAATACTATTTTAGGATTTCAAAAGCCTTAGAACCAAACCTATTATTTATCAAACATAATTAGTGATAGTACTTGAGACGTGAATGACATGTAGTAACTGGAAGGGTGAAAACACCGGTAGTCGCGGTCTCTGTCAAGGATAAGTGTTCGCATAAATCCCATAGTTGGACCTGGGCGCTTACCTGGGACGCCGTGATGAGAGTGTCATAACCTATTAGGCCAAAGCATGTCTAGTAACGTTTAAGGTATTGTTACTCTTAAAGGTTAACATTTTTCAAACTTCAATCTATAACATTAAAACCCATTCTCCAAATGCATAAGAGCTTAGAATCCCATATTTCCATATTCATGTCATCCCCTTTTATTCTTTTAGGATGAATCTTCGGGACTAATCCTTTCACTTTAACTTTTTGATTCGTGGACTTAACTTCTAATCCAAGTGAGTAATCCTTGCCCCTTTTCTCATTTTCTCATTTTTGGGGTTGCAACATGTATCCTATTTCAAAGTGTTGTCTTTCAAGTTTATCATTTACCGTGCGTATGTGATCTATGTGTGAATTATGTGTTATGTGACTTCTAGCATGATTTGTCAATATGTGATTTTCAAAGGATTTCATGTTTATCAAAGGTTTTCATGTTTATCATTGGATGTCAAGTATGTCATGGTTGTCATGTTTGTCATGTCTTTCATTTGGCATAAACATTAACGTAAGGCATGGGGTAACAAAGGTAGATCTATCGGTTGACAACCCACTCAACTTGACCGGTTCGGCGTTGGGTGTTTGGAGCCTATTTCATTATTTCATATAGTCTAACCTGCGGGTTAGGGAATCTATCATATGTCATTGAGGTTTGTTTATGCCTACTCTTTCATGTTGTCATTTTATACTAGTAATTTTGGTTATGCCTAGTCTTTCATGTTGTCAATATCTTCTAGCATGTTATATTTCACTTATTCTATCATATGACACGTAACGCATGTTTTTCAAATATATGTTATGTATCAAACTTGTGGTTACTCACCAACTATTTATAGTTGACCCCCCTTTATTTTATACATGTTGCAGGCTGTGATGTTGATGTTTCATGATGCTATCACATAGGGCTTTTGGACCTAGTTTAATAAAGAAATTGTATTTGTTATAAATATGTGATGTATTGTTTTATTTTTCAATGTTATCAATAAAAATTTATTATTTAACTATTGTCACTAAATTAGTTGTCATGAGCTTATGGGCAATCTAATCATGCCCCGACGTTTCCGCCGTCGGTTGGGGTGTGACACGGGATGGAATTCTTTTAAGGGGGAGAGAATGTAACCCTTGTGCCAAAAACATGATCCGAGATGGAAATTCTAAATGAAAATTACTCAAAAATGTCGAGACTATGATTTGAGGCGGTACGCCTAGGATAAGGAAATCCTAGGCGGTACGCTGCCCATTTGTTAAACGGGTCGGGTTGCGGCACCCATCGGATCTCCGCATACCCGAATCTCAAAATCCGGGCGATACGCCCCAAATGTAATATTTTGGGGCGGTACGCTTCAAATCTCCAGTTCGATAAAAACTAGGATTTTGGCCTTTATAGCCATGTACACTTGTGAATTGCCTCACTTCCGGCCAGAACACTCCCTTGACAGTCCCAGAGCTCTGTCTCAATCACATTCAAGCCATAGAAGTCTTGTGGAAGGGTGGATCTTCATAAGTAAGTGTTCAATCACCACTTTTCATATCAAGGCTATGTTAAATTGATGAAACCCTCACTTATTACTTGAATTCTCATCCATTCAGTGGTGTGGGCATATTTAAGAGATGAATAAAGTGTGAAGAAACTGAATACAAGAGTAATCAAGGTAAGGAAGTCTTGATTCTTGTTTAAGAATGTGATTTAAGGTTTTCTTTATGATCACACATTCATAGAATGGTTATGGATCATGCATGCAACCATAGATTTGCTCTTGGAGGCTAGATTGGGGACTAGAGAGGACAAGGAAATCAGAAAAGTTCGGTTGTACAAAAATTCCTTCATGAGGTACAACCCTTTTATGCATGCATGTTGATTTTTCCATAAATAGAAACTTTATGAGCTAAGATAACATAAGACCAGATTTGGTCAGTGTGTCTAAAGAGTAAATGGCCATTGAAACATAAGAGTTCTGTCCCTATTAATATTCGTATGAATCGGGGGTCAAATTGATGAAATTTACCATAAATAGAAAGCTCGGGAAGTTGGGGTTATGTTTTGATTAGGACTATAGACCACAAACAAACTGCTGAACAACCCCAATATGGTATACTACTGATTCCCCAAATGATTCTGGCCCAAAACGACAATATGTAAAAATGGCACTAAAAGACAAAATAGTCAGGCCAGATTGGGGCGTACCGCCCAGGATGGGTGTATGCAGAGCTGTACGCCCTGAAAACTAAGAATAGTAATCAGATTATCAGATTAGCGCGTACCGCCGTAAATTAGAAAAATCGAGGCGGTATGCCCGGATTTGAAATCAGGAACTCGGATTACCACTTGACGTGTACCGCCCAGAAATGTAAATTTCCAGGCGGTGTGCCTATGAAGGAAAATGACAGAATGTTTGGTCAATTTTGAGTGAACCAAAAACCTAGCCGGTTGATCTGGAGGCTGTATATCATGGTATTTTGAACCTGAGATTGATAAGGGACATGTTAGCCTTGTATATGACGAATATATACATAATGCTTCTGATAGGTTGCTAGAAACTGAAGATATGATATTCTAGTCGAATCTCGGATTTCCGTCTAGCACATCACTTCTGACTTCATTACTGTGAGTCCTCTAACTACCTTTATTAATTAACTGTTTGAGATCACATTCCTGTTCTGATGTATCTGTTATATATGTTATGCTTATCTTGTCGAACACTGTGAGTCAGAATGCCCTGTGTGGGTCATTAAGGTTGAGACCACTAGACATATAAGGGATTATATCGGCCGATATAGTTGAACGATCCATATTCACCCGGATCCTCTAGTATTAAGTTACTAGGGGGAATATGTACTTATATGTTGAACTTAAAAACTACTCATAGAGGGCGTACGGCTACGCGCAACGTGCCCATAGAGTATCTGAGTGTTGACCTTGGGTGCGGCATGATAAATTCACAATCTGTATGTGTTGAAAACTGTTAATGTGATGATGGTAGTTACGACTCACCAACAACGTATGTTGTTGACTTTGTGATTGAATTATGTTGCAGGTAAGCAAGTGTAGGTGTGGACCTAATCTGAACTTGGAATATTCTGATGGTTGTTGTCACTATGGATAGGGCTCTGTATAATAAACGAATGATGTTTGTTTCTGAAGACCTGTTATGACTATGTTTCCCCTGTAATAATGTATCTCTTGTTTGTTCAGTCCTGGGTCATATCCGGTGGCTATAGATTCTATTAGGTCGGCTAAGGGACGCTATGTGCATCCTCAGTCAGAGTCGGCCTAGGGTTTCACTGTGAGGACTGGATGTCCGTTTTGTATGATTGTTTATTTTGTTATTTAGTTAGTGCCTCGGGAACTGATACGGACAGCCAGTCCCACACCCTCCCCCGCACCTGGCAGGGGGCAGCGGAGGGGGGGGGGTGTGACAGGTTGGTATCAGAGCCAAAGGTTCCAGCAAATTAGGCGTTCTTAGAGCCCCTAAGCTTGAACCTAGTTAACCTAGTTGGACCTCTAAGTATTGTATGAACCAATTTGTGATCTAGGCTGAAAATTTGTATGTTAGAAGTAATCGAGGTTTAGTGTAAGGTCGGTAGAAGTTACAGCCTTGCAAGCCATTCCTACCCACAGGTACACTAAGACTAGGTGAACCCTAACAGACACATTAATGCTGATGTTCCTCCGTGTTAAGTGTTAACCTAAGTAGAAACTGGTATATTAGATTACTCATAGCATGATGTAAGGTCGGTAATAATTGCAGAAAGTGCACGCTGTCATTGTTACCCACAGGTACCTCATGATATGACGAATCTAATAAACACGTGGATACCGATGGTTATTTTATGTGTACACTAGTGCGTTCAAGGAGGAATGTTAGTATGAAATAAGTTGATGAAAATCTAGAGTGCACGGAAATATTTGTATATATATATATATATATATATATTCTATTGTATATTAAAATTATATTCACAGGTACCTTTGTGAAAAATGTGGAACTTTGCAAAGTCTTCAAAATCTGGCAGCAAGAACAGTGGAAGCAGCAAAAGTAGCAAGAACAAGAAAGAGGAAGGTGGACCAAGTCAACCCATACCACCGATGAGTCCTGACTTTTCAGGGTACTTTACAGCACCTACTCAAAAGAAGACTCCATCACCGGCGGCATCGACTACGGACGTACTGAAACCTCCTAAGAAAAGAAGTACCAAACCCAGGATGTCGGTGCGCCCAAGACATACCATTCACATTGCACCATCGGAATGGAATGCTCGTGATGTAGGGACGAATCAAGAAGACCCCGAGGAGGAACCTGAAGAAGATGCTGACGAGACCATTCTACAGGTAGTAATTGCAGTATCAGCAGGTCACACGGTAAGCTATCACTTAGAACATCACTCCCAGCATGTGTATGCCTCCCCAGCTTATGCAGCAGATGTTGAAGAAGGACCCGAGGAATCGGTTCCTATGCAACATGATCTCATTGCAACTTTTCCTCAAATGGGAAATTTGGTGGATGTCCCAATACAGGATCCTATTGCAGCTTTGGCAAACGACATTAGGGGCCCGTATGTAGCTGCAATGATGCAGGGTCAGAGCATTCAACCCGTGTCTGAACGTTACAGTTTTCCCCAGTTACTGAGGTCTAACAGTCAACCACCATCTGCGTATCAGCAGCCACCTGCCTACCATCAGAATTCTTCATTTCAGCAGTCACCTGGATTCCAGCAGCAATCCATCTATCAGCAGCCTATCATGTATCCAACTCCTGTTCAGGAACCTTATGCCACGGGTATGCCGTACTATCCACCACAGCCATCGTTTTATCCGCCACAACCATATCAGTACTCGACTTCTCCACCTATGCAACAATCCTATATGCCTTTTCCACCTTCTACCTACCCATATGCTCCGTATGGATCATATCAGGATCTACCAAGATCATCTTTTTCAGGACCAGGCCCAGTTTTTGCCCCAACCCCATATGCGGATCATTCAGGACCTAACTCCCCGGTAATCAACGCTCTCAGAGAAGAAAATAAGGCTTTAGCCAAAAGACTAGAGAAACAGTTGAAGAAAGAAAAGAAAATGGCAGAAGAAGCTAAGAAGGTGTCATCCCACATCAAGCATCTGACATCATTTGGGAGACGCAAGGATTAGAAACAAGGAGATTAGCATGAACTGTGATGGCAAAAGTCTTGTGTGTTGTGTCCAATAAAGTAGTATGTTATGTATTGTGTGTCGTTTTGTGAGACTTTGTTCAAATGTGGTTTGAGTATGTGTGCTTTGTTTTGTAAAGCGGTTGAACCGCTAAGTCGACTGTGTTATTGTTATGGAATAAATGTTTGTTTGTTGTTATCTATAACATTTGAGAATTATAGGAATGTTAAGTCAGGATACATAGTGATTTTTAGGAGGTTTGGTTCATTAGACCACCCCTAAGCACTTGTGTGTATGTGATTTCACTCTGATCATAGTCATAACATGGTAAAATATGTCGGTAACCACAAGATGGTGATCCGGAAAGCCCAAACTAGTGCAACAACTCTGTTAACAACACGTTCCTTATGGCACTAGAATGTGCAAAGGAATATAAACTCTGATTACAAATACCTGTCAACTAAGTCAAATGTATGTTAATCTGTCAATCTGGTATTGCTTTTAGCATAATGTCGAACGCAGGAACGAGCAAAACTCGTCAAGATGATTACGATGGGGAAGATGATCGTGATGATCACTCCGTTCATAGTAATATGGGAGAACCTCTCACGTCTGAACAACTGAGACAAAGGGAGCAGGAGGAAAGACTCCAGGAGCTTATAGCTCAAGGAATCTCTAAAGCGTTGCCCTCGTTAGTTGCTAAGGAGAAAAGGCAAGGAAAGACGCACGTGGGTTCAGAAAGATCTAGCGAATCACCAAGAAGCAAAACTGCTATCTCCAGATCCAAGGGGACTGCACGATCTCGATCGTAAACAGTTGACTCTCGAACTGACTCATCAGCTCACAGTAAGAGTAGGACTCGTCGGAGTCACAGCCATGATCGTGAAAGCCGTCCGAAAGACGCCAGAAAGAGATCAAGGAGCAAAGAACGTAAGTCAGAAAAGGAGGAGAATAGAGGATGTTCTTATAAGACATACATGGCCTGTAAACCCAGTATATTCAGAGGAGATAAGGGGGCTACCGATGCCTTAAATTGGTTAGAAGAAACTGAAGCTGCCTTAGACATCAGTGATTGTGCTACTAAGGATATGGTGAAATTTGCATCCCAATCCTTCAAGGGAGCAGCGTTGAATTGGTGGAAAGTAGAGTTAAGTCGACTTGGGAAGAAGAATGCTTATCGTATGAGTTGGAAAGCTTTTCGCGCAATGGTCATGGAAAAATTCATTCCAAAGAATGAAGCAGAAAGACTAGAGAATGAATTTATTAATCTGAGAATGAATGGAGCTGACTACATGACTTACATCAATAAATTTAATGAGTTGCTGAAATTGGTACCCCACATGGCAGAAACAGAGACTTCCAAAATCAGGAGGTTTGTATGGGATTAAGCCCC
>JBCNJP010012896.1:0-13138 GCA_039602395.1 Deinandra increscens subsp. villosa | reverse complement strand
GACATCATAACATGTTCTAATAAACTCCCCCTTGTGTTATGCTAGTCTTCAGAAGCTTTTGTCTACGTCTTCTTCCAATATTGCCTTCGGTTATTTCCAGCATGAATTCTAAAAGCATAACAAACTTTGATCACTCTTTGAAACTGCGAGGCTTGCTCAGAATCCTCAGCTTTGTATAGGATTTTGTTTTCAATATCTTCTTCAAAAAGATTAATCAACCACATCGGATCGAAGATCCTAACCACCTTGTTCTCTTCCTTGACAACAATCACTGCTTCTCCCGTGTACTCATCATATTACCACCATCTTTAAGTCTTTATGAAATTCTGCCCTAGCCTTTTCAAAGGTATCTTCTTGAGTTGAATAGGCTTCTTGTACTTTAATACCACAACTGCTCTTCCAGTTTTCGGATGAATATCTGTTGGATGATCAGTGTACTTCGGCCTTTGAGGATTTAAAGATCCGAATCTTTTTTGACATCCTTCAAGCAACTTGTTTTTGAAGAGTTCACCCGAAGGATGTTCACCATAATTCATGAATGGCTTTCTAGATAACTCCCTCAAGCAACTTTTTTTTGCATTCTTCAAGTAGATAATGCCAAATTCTTTCTTGACAGTATAACACTTGAGCTACGAGTCAAACATCCAACTGATTATATTACCAGTGGCTACACCTCTATTTTCAAAGAATTTCTTCTAATCAAAAGATTTTGTAGGTTTCACCATAGGTATCTACTTCGACCTTTGTTTCTTCATCCATTCATCAAACAAATTTCTCTTCTCTTGTTCCTCTGAAAATTTATCAGATTCATCTGATTCCGGTTGTTTCTCAGTTTCTTTCTTCTTTAACTCCTTCTCAACTTCTTCCTCATCGCCTCTTGCAAAGAAATTGAATCCTCCAGACTGATCATTATCGGTAAAATTCCCATAGACTTTCAGATAATCTGGATATTCTTCTGCAGTCATATCTTCAACCTCTACATGCTCCTCTTCATATTCAAACTCATCATCTGAATCTTCTTCTTTATGAGGCTCAGCGAAAGGAACTTTATCACCATCTTCAATATTTATAGCATATATCGTAACAAGTTGCTCTTTTGAATATTGATGCAAAAACTCTCCTTCTTCAATAGCAACTCTTGTAATTGGAGTCACATCATACACATCTTTTCCCGATGACTCCCCCTGAGATGCAGCAACAGATATTCCAGCTACACCAGCACTAGATCCATCTCCACCAACACCTCCTTCTGGGTCATCCGTATCATTCAAATACCTTCATACATCATCGTCTTCTCTACACGCCTCTTCGGGATTTGATCTCATCTCCCCCTGAGCAGGTAAAGCTTTTAACAAAGGGTTTAGCTGCTCACCCGAGAGAGAGAGCAATTTTTTAAGTCGAGCAATCTCACGATCCTTTGACTGATCACGAGATATCAACTCTTTCATAGTATTCTTCAATCCTTGAATTTCATTAGCTTGCTGACGATTTGTGGACTCTAATTCATAAAGTCTAGTTTGATGTAAAGCAAGCTTTAAGTCAGTAGACGAGTTTGTTGATGTAGTAGGAGAAGCAGTAGTTGAAGCAGAAGCAGAACTCGAAGAATTTCTGACAATCAATCTTCGAACTGGTGGAATACTATATCTCTAAACATTTGCAGTTGTTGTGGTTGGTTGACTCGGAATGGAAGACTTTGTAGCAACTTTTTGCTTCTTGCTAGGCGGACTGCTACCAGCTTTTCTAGCATCAGCAAGGAACGAGCCCTGTTTCACCATCATCTTCAGCCTAGACATATGCTTCATACGCTTGCCAGTAGATACCATCGGGGCTTTTCCTTTATCAGCAGTCACTGTCTGTCTCACTGATTCCTCTACAGATAGAGTATAAGATGGATCATCATCATCGTCTCTATCAGCAGATCGTTTTGATAGATGCTCAAATCTAGAAATATTCTTATTTCTTGAAGCCTATTAGCCAAATGATCTTTTGAACCTTTCTTCATCATAATACCTATGGAATTATGCAAAATTTCCACATAATCACCAGAATCAGAACTCGTATCACAGATGAACTCGCATCATCATCGTCTTCAGAAACAACCTTAGAACCAGCCACATCATCATCTCTTTCAGAAACAATTTGATCATTTTGAACTTGCTCAGTTTGTTGTTGTTGCTCTTGTACATGTGCAGAAACAGCAGGTTGCTGTTTTACTGGTTGTTGGACTGGCACATCTTGGTCATCTTCTTCATTTTCATCTTCCTTGATAGGGTTACCATTCTCATCATACTCCAATTCATCATTAGTACTATCAGGATGTCTTGCAGAACCATCAGCCGGTGCCACATAGTCTGGTTTTGCCAAATGACCAATCAATCCTTTTACTGGAGGAGCCACATTCGCTCCTTTTCTCTTTTGATATATCGGCAGTTTCCCCACAGCAACTTCATTCATGTGCTTCAATTGTAACACAGAATCTGGATTCTTTGGAAGATTCGGATGCAGATCATTCAACACTTTGGATACATAA
The DNA here is from genome assembly GCA_039602395.1 of Deinandra increscens subsp. villosa. Classification (NCBI taxonomy): domain Eukaryota; kingdom Viridiplantae; phylum Streptophyta; class Magnoliopsida; order Asterales; family Asteraceae; genus Deinandra; species Deinandra increscens. The sequence goes on along the minus strand of JBCNJP010012896.1, from coordinate 10,608 downwards.
CACTCTTATTTTGCTTCAACAGAATGTTCTCCTTCATGTAGTCGAATATCCATCCAGAAAAGTTGAATTCCCGGTTCATCACCAACACTTTGAAGAAAGATAAAATCTTCATGTCGAATTCTTCATGACCCCTCAGCCGATTACCAAAACACCTGATTATCACGTGCATCAGATACTTATACGGAGGACTCAGATTTGCTTTAAGAAACCAGGAAGCATAAATATTTCCATCATACTTCACCCTCCTCAACAGTGCCACCATGTCGATCTGATCAAATTCTTTTGGAAACGCCGCTTGATCATTAAATCTCAAAACTCTTCTAACATCATCTTCTGACACAACAACATCGGTCTAAAGAATCCTTGCATGAATTACAGAAGGTACAACCGAACATAACAAACTCTTGATCATTGCAAAAAGTCAAATATGCCTCCAAAATGAGATCGCCATTTTGCAGAAGCCCCGAGATAAGCACAAATGTTATGCTCGTCATTTGACTTTAAAGCTGCCATTTCTAAAACATTCACAAACAAAAATTATCATTAAAATCACGAGATAGAATGAAAACCGCTTACAATTGACTCTAATTTGACTTGAAACGCTCAAACGATAAACTTTTGAAAAAAATTTGTCAACGGACCACGTCACGGACCACTTTGGTCAGAAGGACCACAACTGGTACGGGACGGACCAAAAATGTTGACCACGTACCAGAAAGTCAAACGTACCAGATACGAACCACTTTAAACTACGTATCAGATCTGGTACGCCGCGTACCATATGGTATGGCAGTAGAACAGTTCACTGAAGAGTCCATCGCGATTTTAACACCCAAATCTGTGTTTGTGATGAAACTGACCACCAAGATTTCGTTCTATACCAAAAACTGACCAAGACTACGTGTTCATAACCAATTGAGATAGTCATTGACCCCATTAACCAACCAGTGCTCGGTTTCGCGAAAAACCAAGACTTCAAATCCAAAAATCATGAGATTGAGATCATCAAAATGCAATCTAAGAACATGAGAAGATGCGTAATTGTCGTACCTACCTGAAGCAATAAAAAAATCGAGTAGAGGTTCGTTATACAGTGAGAAATCAAAGAAAAATAATGTCGGGTGATTTAGGGTTCGCAGCGGTTTTCTAATGTGGTACGCAGGTTATGCAGAAGACGTACCACCTTTCCCCTTTTATATGCGAAGTGGTCCGCCCGCGTACCACATGGTACGTCCGGACCACATTTCCTGTGAAATTCCCATTTTTCCCTTAATGTTTTAAATCTGACATTTTACACCCAAAAATCTAATCTTTTTCATATTGAAACATGATGATGAGCTGATTCGAGCTTCGATTACGGTTCTATCAACAAAAATTTGCCGTTTCTGCATTCAGTTGATAAAAAATAAAGCAAAAGTAAAATCTTTTTGAATTTTAGCAACTTTATATCAAAACACACTAAAATCTTTTTGATTTTTCAAATTTATGCTAAAACACACCTAAATTATTTTTGAGATTTTCTAAAATAACAAATCAACAGAAAACAGAAATATAAATGCAATAACTTATGTTTTTATGAGAAATATCGCAACATGAGATCATACCAGTGAGATGCACTTAACACATTTCAATTTCAACCTAATCAGCATGCAAGCCAAGTAGTCCACGAATACAACATTTTCATGTTTATTTAAGTCAAATCAAATCAATTTTTACTGCTTTCTGATATGAATTAGTTATATTTTTCAAGCACAGAAATAATGGTACCCACAAATTCAAGTAATTGAGAATCTGAGTTATGATATTTTTGATTTTTCTCAAATTCACCACATAATATTTACAGATACAAGTCGTTCATAGTGTTTCATGCAAAAAGAAACCAGAACCCTAAACAATCAACAATCAGGTCGGCCTTGTGAGCACGTAGAGAAAGTCCGACTGTTTAGGAAAATTGGAAAGCAAAACAAGTTGAAATTGTATAACTCAACAACAATCAGGGCGGTACTCCCGTACACACAGAGAAAGTCCGATGAGTTATACGAAACACCAAAGAAAATAAAGCAGAACGTCAAACGAACAACAATCAGGTCGATCTTTCGATACGCAAAGAAAGTCCGATCGTTTGACAAAATAAAGAAAATCAAATAAGTTTAAATCTTTCAAAAGAAAGCATGCATGCACTAGAACACTTATTTATTCTATTTTTGTATTTTTTAGCTAATATCAAGATTACACAACAACAAGAATCATGTTACACCACAAATTTTAGGCAAACGTTATATTTATATCATACTAGCAAGTATTAGATATTGATTCACACATATAATGAAACAAACAAGAAACTACAGCCTTTCAATCTACCATGGTTAGTAACATTCACTGATGTACTATTATTTCTCACGAGGTTGGATCACATTTCTTAATTTTTAATTTTTCCATTTTTTTATGCTTTTTCATTTTTGAATACAAGAAAACACACTATTTTTGTATTTTTCCACAATTCTCCCCTAAAAAGCAGAAACAAAAGAAACAAAACAAAAATGAAAAATTGATCAACTGAACCAGTTTACTTGGCTTTCAACCGAGTAACCCCATTGATTTGCAATAAAAATTGAAAGCGAGTTTTATCAAACGCTTTAGTGAATAAATCAGCTATTTGAAAATCCGTATGAATTTTCTACAAATCAGTTAGTTTATTCTCATAGCAATCACGGATAAATTGATATCTTATGTCAATGTGCTTACACTACGTCAAAAAGTGGCTTTGGCCACGGTTTTTTTTACGCATAGCCACTGTTTTGTAAAAAATGTGGCCAAAGGTAAGAAATACTAATTTAAAAAAAAAACAAAACTATTAATTATATATTATGCATGGCTAAATGTGAGCAATGGCCACGCTTTTTACTTAGTTATGTGGCTAAAAACTAGTACATATGGTCACTGTTATTAGGTTGTGTGACTAAATAGTAGGTTGTGAGTGACAAAAATCTATTACATATGACCACATATATTAACCGTGACTAAATAGTAACCAATTTTAATTAGTTAATTATCTATGGCGACGGCGGATATCATTACTAGAGGTAAAATCTTTATCTGCGAAAACACATATTAAAACTCACGTAACTTTTTCATACATTAACGATTTTTCATAAAATTTGAGCCAAAAGTCTTAGAATTGCATTATCTTTAAATCTGGAGCAAAATATTAAAAAAACTGAACGTTTTTTTCCCGTGTGATGCACATGTGCATCATATAATTAAAAAAAGTTATAAAATACTATTTTTTTAAATCTAAAGATAACACAACTATAAGATTTAGGGTGCAATTTCTTTTTAAATTATTAATGTATATCACATGTATGAGCGTTTTTTTTTGGTATGATGCACATGTGCATCATTCAATAAAAACGCAAAAAAATGATGAAAATATATGACATATGGTGCGACTAAGAAAAAAAAATATTAACTCATACTAAAAGTATGAGTTTTTTTTGTGATGCACATGTGCACCACAAAAAAAATATTTAAAAAAATAAAAAAAAGCGTTAAGTTTTTTAAAACTTTTATAGGATTAAAGATAATATAATTTTAAGACTTTTGGTGCAAATTTTTTTAAAAAATATTAACGTATGAAAAAGTTATGTATGTTTTAAGATTTGTTTACGCAGTTCTCACAAAAAAAGAGTGTTTTCGCAGGATCCTTCCCCTATATATCTATTACTATATATAATACATATTGCCCTAAAGGGCATTTTCGTCATGAAAAATGCTGAATCCTTAAGACGCGTACAAAAAACTTAGCACCATGTACAATCTTTAAAGCCTAACATCTAAACCAACCTCCAACATGTACAAGCTTATTGAGTGAGGGTATTTTTGTCCGGACAATTCTTAAATCTCGACATCCCTTTTTGCCGGCCATCTCCTCTCGATAGCCACGCCTTCAGTCGTCTCTCTTCAATTCACGCATCCTTTTTTCTGTTCTCGAGTAGACACATGCTTCTTTCTGTTTTCGAGAGTTAAGGCAATCAATAGCAGACGCATGCTTCTTTCTATTCTCGAGACCAACAACAAAATCAAGCGTACAAGAGTGAGAGAGGCGTCTTTAGATCTGCGTTCTCTCTTTCTTCGTCTTCCTCTTCAGATCTACACTCTCTTTCTTTCTTCGACAGCCGATTTCAGATGCCGAACCATATTCTGGTTATAGACGGTGACATGAGAAGGTATATGAGTGTTGGGGCTGGTATACGAACTGTTTGTCGATTGCTCAGCTTGGAGTTATGCTTATTTTGCCTGCATTTGGTTTATTTGTGTGTATATTTGTGTTCGACATTACCATTCTAGGGTTTCTTCACATTCGCAGGTTGATTTCTTCAAAGACGCCACCATCTCTCTCTCACAGGTAAACGTACTTCGATTCTTAAGTTGGCTTTTGTTTTCTTTTCGTGGGTATTTGATGTTCGAACTTTTACTCTGTTTGGGGTTTTGGGGAAGAAGAAGAACTCGGTTTTATCAAGCAATCGTATTCCAAAGGTAGAGTTTCATCGATTTTTTATTTTCCATACTTTTTACGTATACTCTTCAAAGATTCATTGATCTCTATGTTGGTTATTGTTCGAATTTGACTGGGTTTTTGCTGTTTGGGCATAGATTCTGTTTAGGGTTTAAATTTTGGGGAAATTTCATATAATTCCCGACTCTTTGTAGTTGATGTTTATTGTTCTTTGTAGTATCGTTTGAGTATCTCAGCAGCTGGGGATCTTGAGGTGGACAGAAAGCTTACATGAATGGTTTCCATTTTCTTTCCCATTCAAAGCATGTGTTCTCTTCGGTGCTTCCTTCTGTGCTATCATATGGCAATTATTGGCCAGTACAAATGGTCATTTGTTTGAATAGTTTTAGTGTATTCTATCCAGTCAAATATTTTGCTGGGCTTACAAGCTATTGAATTTATTTGTGGTTGGACAGATTCCTTTGAAGGCTACTCCACATCATGTGACATACTTTGCTGAGAAGAACTTGTACCCACTTATAGTTTCTGTTCCCGTGAGTAGATTCTCAGTTCCTCCCTGGTTTGTCTGACCATTAATATAATGTGTATTCTTTAAATTATTTGCTTCAAAATCTCATTAACGTATTTTGATAAATAAGATTAGAATGTGATAACATTTGGATTGTTTTGTGTAAAGATCTCACGTTATATCTGAGTTATCAAATTGAGCTTGATTGCCTGAATGGTTTATATAGTTTTTTTAGTGTGTTTTTGTTGGATGTTATTTAGGTTTTCTTCTTATTTGTATCTAAACTGTTTCTACAGTTGCAAGTGTTTGTGTTTGTTTGTACACCCAGTTGTGTTTGATTGCATGTGATTGTTAAATTTTCATGGGGTTAGGTTCTGTTTTGTATGTTGACTTTCAATTAGGTTCTGAATTTCTTATGATTCAGAATTAGGGGAATAAGTGTTATATTTTAGGTTGTCTAGGGGCTGCTATACGACCATATAAGGCTCTGAAGTTACAGCCATGGGTCTGTAAGATAGGCCTTTTATACAGCCGTATAAGGCTGCGAAATAAAATCGTACAGGAAAATCGGACAGACACATCTTTGAAACATGAAATTTCATCCTTACATTGTTTTTGGTTGTGTTTAGATTCATGTGGATACTACTTTTCATTTAAGTACAGCTAGGCCAGGCAAAACGATTGGGTTAGATACCTGGTCATGACGGGGATGAATTAAAAAATGGTCATATTTGATTCGCGTCAAGACTGGTTTAGGTTAGGTTGTAAAAAACTTCTATTAGGTGAAGATTGCTATCATTTATACACCAGTACCTTCTTCAAAATCATATTTAATTAATTTGATAGATTTTGATGTTGCTGCTATCCATATCAAGGTTGCTTGATCCTCACAAATTGAAATTGTGGTTAAAGGTACAATATGTTAAGCATTACACCATCGTTTAATAATCCCCTTCTATTTTTTTATGTGAAACCATGGGACGATCCGCTAAACTGATACCACTTTGCTTCTTCAGTTAATATTCTTTGAACTCTAATGATTCCAACATCTTTTTTTTCCGGGTGTTGTAGGTGCTTCATTGTTGCCTTTAGTTACGCTTTCACTTTCACCTTCGCAATTCAATTAGGTAAGATGGTTTCATTGCTGATATCCATAGTACCTAACCAAATCTGATTTATATTGCTTCAATCTTTATGCTGCAGGTCCTAGAGTGAATGTTCCTCAAAGTCCGAGGTGGGCTGTTACTGGGGCCATCAATGTAAGCTCCATCACAGCTGTAGATCAACTTTAGATCAATTTGTTCTAATTTACTTTGTGCCTGCTTTGATTCATGTTGTTTTAATATATGATGTTTTCATCTGATTTTGTTTCAAGCTATTTCTTTACTGTCATTCATACTTTTTGTTTTTTGTTCATGATAAATGAAACATGCTGGGCTGGCAGTAAGTCCATTTTTGGTTGGTTTTGTTACTTGCAGAAACCAAGTTCTCATTGCAGGTTGAATAAGATATTGCTCCTTATCACGGTCTTTTATTACGCCTTTTTTTATGACAGTAAGCTTTCTAACCTTTGACAAGGGTAGTTAGCAATTATTTTTACTATTTAGGTAAGTTTTTTAACATGAACTAATGCGGGCAGAAAGATAAAAGCAAGAGTTGTTTTAGGAGTAAATAAGCTACTGTTTGTGTGTGTTTAGTGTATATTTTGTGCCTTATTTAGGACACTTTAAGTGCTTCTTTAGAAGTCCACTTATTTAGAACACTATTTGGTAATATTGATATTATAGTTTTTGTTTTTTTTTTATAAAAAATTTATGTGATGTCATCAACAATTATCTATCTAATCACGACAAAGTTCACTGATTTTAACTACTAAGTTGCAGATTGGATTTTAAATGTGACATGGGCTTTTGTTTTAAATAATAGTAGAAAGTGGAAAGAACATTAAAAATTGCTATGTGGATGTGCAGAATCACTTAACTATGTTGTTTTAGTATAGTTGTGTTTGCAAATTGATTAAAAGTGGCAAATTGAAGGGTTAGAACTAAAATTTGCAAATTCATTAACCTTCTATTTTGATGATATATAGGAAGTTTTGCATGCGATTAAGTATATTGTAATTCCAAGTGGCGAACCTGTAGAGCTTCTCCCAAGATGCACTGACCTTAATCCAAGGCTACAGATTCTTGCCCAGAAGCTGAACAAGAAATCAGGAAAACACTCTAAATCGTGTTAAAAAGGACTTAGTTCACACCGCATACCTGTGGTGTTGGAGGTACATGTATTACTAGGCTGACATTCGTGCCTAATTAGTGCACGAAAATGATTTGATAACACCAGTTGATGTACATTCATTTAAATTATTAACCTTGTGTGTTACCTTTTTTTTTGTTTAATGAGGAGGCAAAAATCTGGTAAGGACAATGAATCTTCTTATTGGGCACAAAGTTTCTGCTATATCTTGTAAGTTTTTTTCGTGTTTTTTCAAAACTCTTGTTTGTAGTCACAAATTCTCATCAATCATTCGTGAAATCTGTTTTTCATTATCTTCGAGAAACAGGAATGGCATCCCTTGGATTAGGCACATACAGAGCTCATGGTTTCAATCCCAGAAATCCTTCAAAAACCTTTGTGTGTTGTGACACCTGAATAATTCATGAGATAGATTGATTTACCATAGTTTTGATTTATTTATAAGCAAATCCATTGATACGTGGACAAAGTGCATTATGTAAGTTCAAATAATCACATTCCAAACAAAACATTTAAATCATAACGCGTTAAATTATTTTGTTTATCAAACAACTTCTTACACTTCTAGAATATGAGCATTAGATTAATGAATGGCTTATTACATTGGTAATGTTTTGCCCATGTCATTTCAGGGGAATGGTGGTCAAACTTTTAATCCATCTGATGGCTTGCCTAAAACTAATGCACAGAATTTGAAGCAAGGTTCATCTCTTATGAGCATGGATTTTCATCCTATACAACAAACATTACTCTTAGGTAATTTAGTCAAACATTCATCCTTGTATAATTTTCTTTAGTAGAGACTGAACTGAGATTCAATAAATCGGATGATTAGATCAATTAAATCTTTAAACCTCTTAAAAATAATGAAAACGTCCTTCCCTTTTGTATAGTTAAATCTTTAAACTTTATAAGAGGGTCATTTCATTAGTTTCTAAAAAGCCATCGATTGGTGATGCTTATGCATTGATTGGTGATGTTTCTGGTCTTGCTGAAAAGATACAAAGATTTTTTTATCCAGAAGGTAATATCTGGAACTCATGAAGGTGTTTAAGAGCATTGTGCTAAAGGTATGTTTTTCTCACCTATGTTATATTATATTGAAATGTATTACTATTGACATCATATTGAGTTATAAGTTAGTCCAATATTGTTCATGGCTATAGTTATTTATCCTTTTATTTATATTATTTGACTAAATAAATATGGCAGGATCTCGAGGCAGCTCAAATTCAAAGTACCGGCTCAAATTCAATAAATGTGGCAGGATCTGGAGAAATACCTTTGGCGTCTGTATTTAGATCATTTCGATAAGGTTTGGTGCAGTCTATGATGTTACCATGTTATCTAGCATGTTTATGTTGGATTATGTTTTTATCTAAATGGGGAACCGGTTAATCTACAGGGACATTCTTCACTATCTTAAAGGGTTCAGAATGAAAAATGCCTTTTTTTTTTGCATAGATTAAAATGTGTCTTGCAAACATTTATTTCATGTGTTAAAATTTTTATAAAAGTTAAGGGTCAGTTTCATATTTCATTTGCTTTTGTTTTGGTGATTCGACTGTTTTTTTTAATGTTATAGAATTTAGGGACATGTTAGGATGCTACTCTGTTTTTGAAATTGAGATGCTTATCCTTGAACCTCATTGTCTACAAATCCGTGAAACCATGCACCATAGTTACTATTTGTAGACATGGATTTGCTTTATGACATTTATCCTAATCATTTTTTATTGCTGTAAACCTTACTTGCAACAGAGGGTGCCTTGGATGTTGTACCTCCTGCATAACCACCAACACCAACTATCTTACCATGTTTAGGTTGTTTACTTGCACCAGTGATCAAGCAATGGATCAAGTAATGGGTCAATTCACCAATCATGTTACCACATTCAAGCCGGCATTGAAGTGATTCAATTTTTTATTTTTTTGTAAAAAGCAATATTATCTATCTACATCTTTGTTAATGTTATCTAAAAATTGGCATGGATCTTATATGATGGTAGGGATCTGTTTGCATCCTACATTTATTAAAAGCTTGTTGTAGAAATTTGATTTACTGGTGGAAGCAAGTAATAGCCTGAGGATTTTGAGGGTGAATTGAAAAACATAATTACAACATGGGCAAGTACTTGGGGGTCTTAGGTAAGACAAACTTTTTAGATTTGACCATGATGAAGGTTCAGATTGGACCAAATGGGTCAAAGTAAATGAGGGGAGGGTTTGTAAAAATGTTACAATATACGTAATGAATCAGTTATAGGGCCTAATCTTTTTATTTTCTTCTGGAGTTAATGGAGACATGGGTGTGGCTTTGAACAAGTTGCAATATATAAGTCTCTCCATGAGAGAATTTAAATACGATGACGTAAGGCAACAAATTCGTAGTAACTATGCTAGACGTGCCTTTAATTAAAGTGGTAACTATTATTTGACGTCTTTTTGTTTGGTGGTTATTTTAGGTTCTTTTATGACGTCTTTATATCATTCTTTTTCTGTTGCAACTCAAATTGCCAAACTCGTATTTTCCATTGAAAAACTTTAAAACCTTTTTATCATGAGATTATTGATAATCTGGTATTGATCTCAAACTTCAATCATATTTCTTGGTATTATCTATAAATATTTTTTTTTTGTAATCCCTTAAAATTTTGAAGCATGATCCGAACCGGTTCTTGGCCTAGAAACCTATTCCAAGTCAAAGGGTCAAGTTCGCTCCTAACCAGTTTTCGACATACATTGATGCTAAAAATGAGAAAATTAGCAAACGTATAAGACAATGTTGATAACTAACAAAAAAACACAAGTACCACTTTGGTTGATTGTCGCGCCGCCACATCTTGCTGCGTCATGATCTCATCATACACGATTGTAGTTCGCCGCGCCACATCGCACTAACAGAAATGAATATCGCATTGTAAATTATCGTTTTCGCTGAACGTGCGAACAGAAGACAGATAACAAGCGAACAGAAGACGAATAACACGCTATACACTGTTGCCGCCGCAACGCGCGGGCACACGACTAGTTGGTTATATACACACTTTATTGGGACTCATTGATCCCAACGGACCCTCATTGCCCTTAAACACCCATTATTGGGCCATCATTGGTCCTAAACACAACTTATTGGTTATATAAGACACACCTTACAAGGACTTATTGGTCCCAACCGACCCTCATTGCCCTACTAAACACACCTTATTGGGCCATCATTGGTCCTTAACACAACTTATTGGTTATATACACACCTTAGTGGGACTCATTAGTCCCAACTAAACACACATTATTGGGCCATCATTGGTCCTAAACAAAATTTACTGGTTAT
>JBCNJP010012895.1:0-13141 GCA_039602395.1 Deinandra increscens subsp. villosa | reverse complement strand
TTGAAGATTTAGAGTTAATTGTTGGTTAACTTAGAAGATTAAGAGTTAGTAATTTTAATATTACTTTGAGGGACTGGAGTGTCATTTCTGAAAGCTGAAATATGACGTTAGAAAGTAAATGGTGGTAGTTGACCAGAAGCTGAAAGTACAGGGGGGTAAATTGTAAAATGTTTGTTTTCGGTAGTTATCACGTTTCCAGTATAAGTTTTAGGTTTGTTATTTTGTGATTGCGATTCTCATCTTGTAATTCTTGTTTTCTCAATAAAATTCTCTCCATTTCTTTGTTCAATTCGTGTATCATCGATCCTGGTTTCCAAATTGATTTGGTATCAGAGCTATTTGGGTTCTTGATGCCCGATTTGATCGAGTTCGTTCCAGCTTCAATTTCACTCAGAATTGACGGAGGATCTTTGATCCTCGAGTGTTTACGTTCAATATTTTTCGGTTGTTAACTTCGCCGCATCGATCGCCGGTCTCATCCCCTCGAAGATCACAAGTATCATCTCCGCGAAGAACTCAATCCCCAAATATGGCCGACGGTGGCACAGGTGAAGGTAACCGACAAGTAAGGGAGAAGTATACTACAATACCTCTGCAATGTCCGATGTTAACATCAACCAACTATACAATATGGGCTGTGAAGATGAGGGCCATTTTTCAAGTTCATCAATTGTTGGGTGCGGTTGAGCCTGCAGAAGGAGCAGCAGCAGTTGATGATCAGAAAAATGGGACTGCTATTGCCTATATTTTTCAATCATTGCCGGAGGATCTTATACTTCAAGTGGCGAGTTTAGAAACTGCGAAGGATATTTGGAATTCGATTAAAACAAGATTTGTGGGAGTTGAAAGGGTCCAGAAAGCCAGACTTCAAACTTTGAAGGTTGAGTTTGAAGGGTTAAGGATGAAGGAGGCAAAATGTATTGATGATTATGCAGGAAGGATATCAGCATTGGCATCAAGTTCTGCAAGCCTAGGAGAAATCATAAAGGAATCAGTCTTGGTTAGAAAACTTTTAGATTCTGTCCCAGAAAGATTTATACACATAGTTGCTTCAATAGAACAATTTGTGGATTTGGACACTGCCTTATTTCAAGAAGTTATTGGAAGGCTCAAGGCTTTTGAGGAAAGGACAGGGATGAAGCAGAAAAGTTCTCAAGGGAAAGAAGAACAATTGATGCTGTCTTATACCGAATGGAAGGCAAAACAGAAGGAGTCAAAAGGTAAGACTAAATGGGATAAGAACAAGGCTGCAAAGGCAGGGCAAGATGGGTTCAAGGGCAATCAGAAAGGGAAAGAAGCAGGTGGTTTTAAGGGTTCAAAACAATCCTCACATAAGCAGAAGAAGGATAAGTCTCACATTAAATGTTTTAAATGTGAGAACTACGGTCACTATGCCAGTGAATGTAGCAAGGTGACTAGCAAATCACAAGAGGAAATGTTGACTCAATGTGATGAAGAGGAGCCTGTTCTTCTCTTGGTAGAAGAAGGCAATCAGAAAAAGAAGTAGTCTACCTGAATGAATCAACAGTAATCCCTGGAAACTTTACACCAAGTGAGGATCAAGAAGGAGTATGGTACTTGGATAATGGGGCGTCAAATCACATGACAGGTAATGCACATTACTTTTCTGATTTAAATAGATTAGTTAATGGTTGTGTTACTTTTGGTGATGGGTCAAGGGTAAACATTGAGGGCAGGGGTTCTATTATTCTTGAATGTAGAAATCAGAAACAAAGAGTGCTATTAAATGTTTACTACATACCTCATTTAAAAAGTAACATAATAAGTCTTGGTCAAATAACTGAGGGAGGGTGTGAAGTAAAAATGAAAGGGGATAGTTTGTGGTTGTATGAAAGGAATGGGCTGTTGCTTATGAAAGTGCAGAAATCATATAATAGGCTATATAAGGTCAATCTGAGAGTAGGGTCACCATCTTGTTTTATAAATAGTGTAGATGATGACACTTGGCTTTGGCATGGTAGGATGGGTCATGTCAATTTCAAGACTCTAGAATATATGGCTCATTCTGACTTAGTACAAGGTATTCCTAAGGTCAAACACACTACAGATTTGTGTGATGCCTGCTTAGAAGGAAAGCAAGTTAGGCAACCTTTTCCAAAGGAGTCTGTGTTTAGGTCCAAGGAGCCATTTGAGATGGTTTCAATGGATCTATGTGGACCTATAACACCTGCTACAGATAGTGGAAATAGGTACTTTATGCTATTAGTGGATGACTGTACTAGATACATGTGGGTATACATGTTGAGTGCTAAGGATCAAGCATATAGTCAATTTTTGAAGTTTAAAGATGAGGTAGAAGGGCAATTTGGTTTTAGGATTAAGAGCTTGAGGTCTGATAGAGGACGTGAGTTCACTTCTAATGAGTTCAATCAATTTTGTGATAGAAATGGAATCATAAGACTATTGACTGCTCCTTATTCTCCTCAACATAATGGAGCAGTTGAGAGGAGAAATAGGACCATTCTAGATATGACCAGGAGTATGATGAAAGCCATGAAGGTTCCAGATAAATACTGGGCAGAGGGAGTTAGGCATGCTGTTTATTTGTTAAATAGGATTCCTACAAAGGCTTTGGAAAATGAGACACCATAAAAAATGTTGAAATGTAGGAAACCAAATGTTCAACATTTGAGAGTGTTTGGTTGCATAGGGCATGTAAAGGATGTACAACCAGGTCTTAAGAAACTAGAAAACAGGAGTAATCCCATGGTTTATTTAGGTACTCAAGTAAGAACTAAGGCATACAGAATGCTAGATGTTTCTAGGAATAAAATTGTCATAAGCAGGGATATCATATTTGATGAAAAGAAAGGATGGGATTGGAATCAAATTGGTGGAAAAGGAAAGGAGAAAAGCATAGATCATGAAGCTTGGGAAGTTGGTGATGTTCCAGGAGCATCAACACAAGTAAGTGTGGATGAAAGTGATGATGAAGGTGATGATTTACCTCAGGGTCAAGTACAGGTTCAAGCATAGGTTCAGAGTGATCTAGGAGTTTCAAGTTCAAGTCAAGGGCCACAAGTTAGAAGATCACGTAGGGTGAGTAGACTACCAGGAAAGCTTGATGACTATGTGGTTGACAGGAGAATTAATCTTGGAAGGCAAGAGCATCTGGAAATGGTGGAGCTATTGTTAGCACAGGAAGAAGAACCAGGAAACTATAATGAAGCTTGTAAACATGAGTGTTGGAATGTAGCTATGAAGGAGGAGTTAAAGGCTATAGAAAGAAACAATACATGGGTATTGTCTGATATTCCAAAAGGCTGTAAACCTATTGGCTTAAAGTGGATCTTTAAAATTAAGAAAGATGCACATGGGAACATATCCAAATACAAAGCAAGGTTGGTTGCTAAAGGCTATGTATAACAGTATGGAGTTGATTTTGAAGAGGCTTTTGCACCTGTGGCCAGGATAGAAACAGTTAGATTGATTTTAGCACATGCTGCAAGGATGAAGTGGAATGTCTATCATCTTGATGTCAAAGCTGCTTTTCTACATGGTGAGTTGAAGGAGATTGTCTGTGTACAACAGCCTGAAGGTTTTGTGAAGAAGGGATCTGAACAGAAGGCTTATAGGCTTGTTAAAGATTTGTATGGCTTAAAACAAGCACCAAGGGCTTGGAACACCAGGTTGGATGAAGTACTCAAGGAGATTGATTTCAGGAGATGTCAACATGAGTCAGCAGTGTACACAAGAAATAAGAATAAATCTATCTTGATTATAGGAGTGTATGTTGATGACTTAATTGTAACAGGAAGTAGTAAGACAGAAGTGGAATATTTCAAGAAACAAATGTAGGAAAGGTTTGATATGACTGATTTAGGCATATTGTGTTATTATCTTGGACTTCAAGTTTTGCAGGATGATGAAGGCATTTATATAAACCAATCAACTTATGCTGAGAAGGTGATAAAGTTAGCAGGGCTGGAAAGTTGCAATGAGACCAAGGTGCCAATGGAGCCAGGACTGAGATTGCATAAGGATGAGGGTGGAGAGGTAGTGGATGCAACAAAGTATAGAAGGTTGGTGGGCTCCTTGATGTATTTGTGTCAGTCAAGGCCAGACATAAGCTATGCAGTTGGGATGGTCTGCAGGTTTATGCAAGTTCCAAGGGAACCTCATGTGAAGGCTGTGAAGCATCTCATTAGATATGTCAAAGGAACACTCAGGTATGGGTTGTTTTATAAGAAAGGAGATTTGGGAAATCTGCAGGGTTACAGTGACATCAATCATGTGATGGACACTGATGATGGGAGAAGTACTGCAGGAAACATTTTCTATTATAACAGTTCAGCTGTTTCTTGGTATTCACAAAAACAGAAGACAATTGCTCTCTTTAGCTGTGAAGCAGAGTTCATGGCGGCAACTAGTGCTGCATGCCAGGCTGTTTGGCTATCTGGTTTGGTGAAAGAATTAACAGGGCAAGAGCAGGAAGGTGTGGTGATTTATGTAGATAATAAATCAGCTATTGAGCTAATGAAGAATCCTGTTTTTCATGGAAGATCAAAACACATTCATCTCAGATTCCATTATATCAGGGAGTGTATAGAGAGAGGCCAGATTAAGGTGTTGTTTGTTGGAAGTAATCAGCAAAAAGCTGATATCTTGACAAAGGCTTTGCCAAGGGTTAAATTTGCTGAGATGAGGCTGCAATTGGGAGTTGCAGACCATCAGAAGTAGTTTATCGAAATTTGAGGTCTTGATTTAGTTTAAGGAGTGACAAGTGAACACACTAGTGTGTGCAAACCCATTGGGTCAATGGCACATGGTGCTAATGTGATCTTGTTGTTGCTTGAACTTGAATCATGATCTTTGAACAAAGAATATTAAAATTAGGGGGGAGAATGTTGAAGATTTAGAGTTAATTGTTGGTTAACTTAGAAGATTAAGAGTTAGTAATTTTAATATTACTTTGAGGGACTGGAATGTCATTTCTGAAAGCTGAAATATGACCGTTAGAAAGTAAATGGTGGTAGTTGACCAGAAGCTGAAAGTACAGGGGGGTAAATTGTAAAATGTTTGTTTTCGGTAGTTAGCTCGTTTCCAGTATAAGTTTTAGGTTTGTTATTTTGTGATTGCGATTCTCATCTTGTAATTCTTGTTTTCTCAATAAAATTCTCTCCATTTCTTTGTTCAATTCGTGTATCATCGATCCTGATTTCCAAGTTGAGAAAGTGTAGCTAGAGGTGAAAAAAAAATACCCGGTTTGACGACCGGTTAGAAAAAAAAATCAACACCGGTTAGAGTAGCAACCGGTTAGAACGTAACCCGATTGTGATTTCAAAAATCGAATCGACGGTTACACATAGGTTACTTTTGTTTGGCTCCAAACCGGTTACAAAACCGGTTTTATACCTACCGGTTGCAAAAAAAAAAGCGGTATAAAAGCCGGTTAACCGGTTACAACTAGTTTGCATCGGTTAGATAAATTTTAATTAAGAACCGGTTAGAAACTAAACCGGTTATACTCTAATCGGTTTTGACCGGTCAACTCTCTTAACCAAACAGGTTTATAACCGGAACCGATTATTTAAAAAAAAACTGTTTGTGCACCTCTAAGTGTAGCAATCAAAAATTTTCTTTCAATTTTTCAATTGTTTGCATCGGAGGCCAAAATGTTTGTGGTCCCTTGCATCAACGTAACCAAACAATTTGATTTCCATGAAGCCCACGTGATCTTCCTATTTATGTTCTTTTTAGTCCATGTTGTAGTTTAGGAGAAAGCCCATACTTTCTTTTTTGTAGTACACGACTCCATGTTGCTTGCGATTCATATAAGTTGAACTTAATTAACCCTCCTATACTTCATTATCCTCACCAATTTGATGTATAACATGACATCCGTCTTTTATAATTCTTTATCTCACTTTTGCTTAATTTAATTATCATTTGGCTCGTCTTTCTTTATAACCTTGTAAAGTAAAATAATAAATAAAAGAAAATTTGGCATATATTAATCAAAGTTATCACCTATTGGCCAATAATAGTTCTAGTTATTATTTTTTCCACAATAATTCCAGTTATTAAAATGTTTGCTTAGATTGATATGCCGTTAAGTTGTGACTAACGGTATTAAATTTTTGCTGACTGGACCTTCTAGTAGGATCCTACGTGGCATTTTATTTAAAAAACTTTTAATTAAATCAGAAAAATAAAAAGCAAACCCCTAATAAAAGAAAAGCCCTAATTACTTTTCTCAATATTCTGTCGAACGTGGATGCTCACACTCTAAGAACAAGTTGTGAATTATTATTTTTTATTGGAATTTAATTTGTTCGTCATGGGTATTTGATAATTTTGTTTATTTGTTTTGATTTTATCAGAGGGCGTTAAAATCCGATGCATTTGTTCCTAGATGTGGCTGTTCTTCAACTCTGATTTCTTAGATGTGAATTGTTTTCCCTCAATTGTTACTTCATTCGAAAATTCTAGATCAGTTATGTGAATATGGACATTTGCTTACATGGTTGTGATTCAATTCGATTCAAATTTTCGATGTGTACGCTAATCTTTCACTTGGTTTCGAATTGTTTGAGTTTGATTACATATTTACTCTTCACATACCCAAAGTATTTTATACTCGTATGAAATAGCTCTAATGTGTATTTATGGAACTTTTTTTCTCGGCTGACTACGAATTTTTTTTAAGGTTGCAAAGTGATGTTCACAGGGGGAAATCACTGCACTTTTTGAACGACAACTTTGTATTTTATTAGGGTTTTGTTCTTTTTTTAAAATTTTATTAAAACCTTCTTTTAAATAGAATGTCACGTTGGATCCTACTAGGACGTCCCGTCAACAAAAATTTAACACCGTTAGTCACAACTTAACAACGGATCAATACAGGCTAACATGCTAATAACTGGGATTATTGTGGGAAAGAACACTAACTGGAACTATTATCAGTCAATAGGTGATAACTGTGATTAATATATATCAATTTTCCTAAATAAAATAACGATTAAAATAGTATTTTTTGTATTCACAAATGTGCATTCAGTGGAATTAATGACATACAGTGAACCTAAAATACACCGAGATGTAATTTTAGCTTAAATCTCACCGATGTAATTAAGTTGATTTGTTTAGCGCATATTTCAAAAAAGTGTGAGACCTCTTCTAGTAATGGTAAATGTCCAACATAATTGGTGGCATGGATGGTTTGATGATTTGATGAAGTCTTGGTACAGAGTCCTGGGTTGGGTTAAGCATCGAGTTTTATTTAGTCATTTGTTGTGTTTTGCTTGTTATTTAAATTTAGATTTTAGCTTTTGTTTGTGTGTTTGATTTGGACCAAGAGTGGAGGTATTAAACTATGATTTCTGGTATTTATTCATTTATTCGACAAGTCATATGTCCTGGTCTTTATATGACTCAGAGGGTGTTTGGGATTGCTTTTTAAACTCAAAAAGTGTTTTTGGAATTGGCATATTAGTTTTTTTTTAAGTAGTTTTAAAAGAAAAAAATTGTTTAGTTTAGCTAATAAATCACTAAGTTGTTTCTTAAATATCTTTGGCATAACTTTTATACATATAACAGCTAAAAAGGAGTTATGTGGATATCAAGTAGAGTAAATATAATGTTAGATGATGGTATGGTAATTGTATCTATCAAAAAGCCAGATTTTATATCCTTTTAAAATATCTTTTTGACCCTTTATGAAATGTTAAAATGAAAAACACTTTTCAGTTACCTAAACACTTATTTTAACTTAATTGACTTTTTAAATAACTAATAAGATCAGTAAATCATTTCCAAACTCAATCCCAAACCATCTTACATTAACTAACTCTTATTCAAAACTGAATGATAAAAAAGTTCTTTAGATAATCTTGAGCAGATGACTACCTTTTCGAAGCCATATGTTACTTTACCTTCAACTACGGATTCTTAAAAGTTACAAGGAAACTGACTAATCCTATTTGATTTCGTGTGACGCGGTCCGGTCAGAGCCGACCATTGACTCGGACAGTGATCAGCGTGTTTGTTTACCACAAAAATGTTGCTGACTCGGTATCGTTCGTCTGACCCACACCTAAAAATTTCCTGACCGAGTCAGAAGGCGGCTAAGAATGAACCAAACAACGTCCCTTAACCTTCGAGACTTACTAACTTCACACCAAAAGATCTCAAAATTTGTAGCTATATTTGTTCATGGCATAATTAATTAGACCATGCGGTATACCCATTATCCTCATCATGTCATGATGGTGGCGTGATACACCGCCCCTCCCTCATGTAATGCTTCCACGTGATAAACCCACACCAAGGTTTCAACGAGCGTGACAGAGAAATTTGGGCAGTTCAACGGCTATCTTTTTTACCATTAAGTTATTTAATAAGAAAAAACCTATTTTTAACCCCTATTTAAACTACATTTTCACCTCATTTTTTTACAAATCTTCTTCTACTCTTCTCTTCACTCTATATTTTTTTCTAAGAAATTAAGCATCGTGAATCTCAACCAAGACCCAAGCAACTAAAAGATTCGCGTGCTAGGCATCGACATCTCGAAGATGAGAGAAGATGAACGAGAGATAACCGAGATGCATAAGTTGAAGATTAAGGAGAAATTGAAGAATAGTTAGTTTATATTTTGTTATTCTACTTTTTTTCCCTAGTATTTGTAATTTCTATAATGTTTTAATGTAGTTTTATTTAATATCTAAAAAGTTATATTTGAATTTCAATTTCAGAAAAAAGTCACAAAATAATAATAATAATAATAGAATCACACAGGAATAATCACAGAGGTATACCCCTTCTGTGTGATAATCATGTGTGGTCCAGTCAGCGTCTACTTGATAAAGGTCGCATATTTAAAATCACATTGATATACCCCATGCCCTTAGAAGACTTTTTCTAGCTCTAGTGACATTGATTATTTGGATTCAATACAATTGAAAAAATCACCCAAAATTTCTTAAATGTGAAGGAGAAGGTTTAAGTTCCAAAAAGCATTTCATATAGAGATTTACCTAAGACCATCATCAATGCATCATATTAGTGTATTTGTGATAGGATGGTGATGTGGAGGTGAGAGAAAGAAAAGGGAGACTAAAAAAAATAATTTCACAAGTACATGCATTTAAGATGCATTTAGAGTGTTATGAGAGAGTAAGAGAGAGAAAAGTATGAAAAAGAATAAATATAATAGCACACGGTATACCGGCGCCATTCTACACTTTAACGGCGCCATGTGGCGCCAACACCGCCCCCCTCACCCGTTAAGCATCGGCGCCATAGAGCTGCGCCATACCTTTGGCGCTCGTTAAACTTGAATTGTGACCGTTTGAACGGTCAATTTTTCGACCGTTACCATTTTTATTTTATTTTTTAAAAAATTTCCTTTTTTTCTCTATTTAAACCACATTTTAACCATTCTTCACACCACAAACCATTTTATCTTCTAAACTCTCTCAACTCTCATCTCAAAAAAATTATGGATTTCCTCTCGTCCAACGATTCATCCGACTCGTCGTCAGACGAAGCCGCGGATATGTTTTTCCAGATGATGGTGAATTATCAGCAACGTCGGCTAAATAGACGAGCACAACAAACGCTTACCCGGAGAGCTCGTCTAAATCGAAACCGTGAAATGGGGCAAACGAGTATTCTTAGAGACTATTTCAACGATCCATGCGTCTACCCGGCAGGAGCTCGAACAACGTTTTCGTATGCGACGTTCACTATTTTTAAGAATTGTGAACGATTTAGAACGAGAGAATCCATGGTTCCCGCAAAGAAGCAACGCGAGAGGAAGGATCGGTTTCACTCCATTGCAAAAGTGCACGGCCGCAATTCAAGTTATGGCTTACGGTGTTACGGGTGATTCTTTCGACGAGTATCTGAGGATGTCCGATCGGACTATTAGGACGTGCATTCAAAAGTTTTGTAAAGGTAATACTTATCGTACAACATTTGTTTCCTAATTTAATTTATATACCATGTTTGTTTTATTCTCATATGTAATTTTAAAATTAGGTCTTTACAACTTGTATGGAAGAAAATATTTACGCCGACCCACTGCTAGCCATATTAGACAGTTGTACGAGTTTCACGAGCAGAAATGGGGTTTTCGTGGGATGCTCGGTAGCATCGACTGCACACATTGGGAGTGGAAGAATTGTCCCAACGCTTGGCGGGGTCAGTTTATGCGAGGTGATCATGGGCATCCAACCATAATGCTGGAAGCCGTTGCTTCGTACGATATGTGGATTTGGCATCAATATTTTGGTGTCGCTGGGTCGAACAACGATATCAATGTGTTGGATCGATCACCCATTTGGGATGATATCATCGAGGGACGTGAGCCCGATTCCTCGTTTGAGCTACGTGGCAACACGTACAAGCGGGGATATTATTTGGGAGACGGGATTTACCCCGAATACTCTACGATTGTGAAAGGGTTTACGACTCCCATCGGAGAAAGGCGCAGGGTTTACACAAAAGCTCACAGTGCGGCTCGTAAAGACATAGAGCGTACATTTGGCGATTTGAATGATAAATGGCATATCATAGCTCACCCCGCTCGTATGTGGCATCGAGACAAAATCGCTAACGTTATGCGTGGTTGTATAATTTTACACAACATGATTCTCGAGGACCAGGGTTCCGCAATTTGCCTATTTCACGAGGAGGAGTTGGATACGGTGTATGAAGAAATCGACGAGTATCGCAAACGAGCAATTCGTCAAGAAATAAGAAATCGAGACATCCATAACCAATTGAAGGTGGACTTGATCGAAGATATCTACGAGCGATCACATTGATTTTTTTATCAAGTATTTGTATGTTTTATTTTTTTTATCAAGTATGTGTAGGTTTTATCCTTTTTAAGAAATGTATTTGTAGTGTTTTTTTTTAATTTTAAATAATTATTTAATTAATTTTTTTATTTTCTTTCATATTTTCAAAGACAATAAAAAAACTAATTTGTAGTCATTAAAATAATTCAAAAATAAAAAGAATTTTTTTTAATTAAATGGTGTTAACATGGCATGGAGTATCCCCTCATATGTTAAGTGGTGTTAATAATGACGTGGCGCCTACGTGACGGTGTTAAACTTTAACATTGCATGGAGTATACCCCATGTCCTAAGAAAAAAATATTATTGAGATTGCTTATGTGGCATGTATTTATAATGCATTTAGCCTCTTATATGACGGGGTACATACACACTCGGATCATTAAAAAAAGAAAATCTTGAAACATGAAGGATCTAGCTACGCAAGAATAGAAAAGTTGGATCCGAAAAACTAAACACAAACGCCTAATTGCATACTACAACAATAGGTTACTGCTTTTGAAACTTGTACATTAATGCTTTGGTTGATTGTAATCTACTATTTCCTGGTTGCCTTTTGTCGGAAAGTATAATTTAGGATATCTCATGCTTTCTTTCAACAATGTCGTTTTGTTGTAATATATAAGGAAAAGTGGTTGGACGAACTATTCCATTTAATCTTAAAAACTTTTAAACTTTACTATTTACGAATTTAGTACCATTACTTGATAGGAAATAATTGTATCAAAGTAACAATGAACACAACGATGTTGTGAAACTCCCACGACTTCTTTGATATTAACAACTCAAACGAGAAACTTAAACGAATAATTACAATACCCTAGCACTCATCTATTTATAATAAACCAATAACTTGATCATCAAGTCTCCTACTTAGATTCTAATTAGGAAACCAAATAATTATCTTGACCAAATAAACTCCAATTTAATAACCAAATAATTATCAAGATTAATTTTATCATTCTCCCACTTATTCTTAATTTTGTGACACCAAGATCTTAAATTCCTAAAAGACCCTCTTTCTTCCACTTTGATCTTTGGATCGCTTAACTCGTATTGGTTTTTTCTCTTCACCTCTCAGGCACATAAACCGTTATTTTTAGCCGGTGCACTCGATCGCGACATGCCGTCACATTTATAATCATCATGAAAATCACTATCACGATCTTCATACTCATCATGTTTTTATCACATTTTTCACCATACATATATAGTGGTCCATCAAGCACCAAAAAAGACAACCTACCTTCTCTCGAATTCTTTTGATCACAACGCTACTCTTTTTTGTACTCATGATTACAACTCCTTTCCTCTTTTGATTGATCCCTTCTTTTTTTCCTTGTCATACACACAACACCACAAAGTCACAATAAAATCTTTTTTCTTTGTGATTTTCGTTGTGTACTCCGATCAGAAAGAAGAGAACTCCGATTTTTCTTTTATAGGAAATCAGATCACATCCGAACTAGTTGTGAAAGAATCTGAGTCACATGATCTCACCACTTACAGGATTGATCCGATGTTCTTCAAGTATGAACTATTTCTTCCAACTGGATCAAATAATCACTACACTAATTCATTGTACTTCAACAATGAACTCCTCCTTGATGTTTGGTATATACTATTTGTGGTAACCGGTTTCTATAACCGTAGAAGCTCCACAAAAATACCAACTAATGTGTGACTGATCTTGCCGGATTAAATCCTGTCACACCTCAACCGACGATGGAATATGTCAGGGTGCGAGGATGGTCCAGATGCACACAACACTAAATTAAAGTTGTAATAATTTTTAAACAACCCATTTTATAGATAAATTAAAATACATAATCCAACACATAATCGAATTACACAAACAAACATGACAATCTTTATTAAGGTCTCAACTAGATCCATGAGAATTCTAAATGTCCACATCAAGTTCTTCATAACAATTAGCATTTCCTGTAACATGTACAACATAAAAGGTCAACTATAAAGAGTCGGTGAGTAAACATAGGTTTTAGTGCATAGTGTATGTGTAAAGCGTTTGTATAAAGCATGTAATCCATTTGTTAGTGTAAGTTCCAATAGCATGATAAACGAGCAATGAAATAGATCATGTAATATAAGAGCTTAATCAAACCCTTGACAATTAGGCTTCCAATTACCCAACACCAATTACCGGTCAAATCAGGTGGGTTGTCAAACCAATAGATCTATTATTGTAACCTTGGCTCGGTGTGTTAATGAGTACGTGTAGAGTATGAGTGATGAGTCCAACCACAACAATAATCCACACAAGTTAATCATACAAGAACACACATAGACAA
>JBCNJP010012894.1:0-13143 GCA_039602395.1 Deinandra increscens subsp. villosa | reverse complement strand
TTATTATAACAAATAGTCAACTTTCTTTGCAAGTACTATCCTATGTTGATCTCTAGTTGGATCTGCCAAACAGTTTTCATATGCATTGTGACTTTTTTTTCTTCAATACATAAGCTTTTATTCAAGGAATTAAAAATGCACATGGGCTTCATTGAAAGGTCATGTGGGGGTTGTTTGTGCCTGTAGTTAGTTGTAAATATCAAACAGATGTCATGTTATCTCTTTAATAATTTGAATTCTATATAAAAATATTAAATAGACTGATAACGGTTTGTCAGGCCGTTTCAAATCCCCAACTTAGATAAATTATGTAGTAGTGGAAGCTAGGGTATCGAACCTGAGGAATATGTGGAAATTGACTAATTGATTAACTAAATTAACTTAAATTACCGATTAACCTAAAATTACCTAAAATTGCCACTTGGCTGTTTTGAATTGTTGGGGTGATTTAACTAACAAAGTAACTAACTTTAACCTAAAGAATTGATTAAATTCAAATGAGACAAATCTAACCACTTCTGGATCCTGGTTGGCTACCGATCTAGACAAACCTAATTACTAACTAGTGACACATAGACATGCCCCCCAATTGCTTCCTTGACCTAATAACCTAAGTTCCTAATGGGCTGATTAGTCCTGCCGCAAGAAAGTGCTAGATCAATAAACAGTGGACCACTAAAACCCTAGGTTACTAGTTAAATTAAACAATTTCGCATGCGGGTGTTCAACGGTAGCAAGTATTCCGGAACAACTAGTTTAGCAATTGATTAGTCATAGAACGATTCCGCCAACCAATCACCAAAAGCAGTTAGTGGTGATTAGCCGGACATGGCTAACGAAACAAGCATGATTATATTAAAAGATTGCATTAAAAATAGTTACCGAATGATTGAATTCTCCAAAGAACTCCCAAAAAGGTTGAAAATTCGTAAGTCTCAGCCCTCTGGTCGCACAAGAATGAAGATGGATCCAACAAAAACTTCACAAACAAGTTTAAATACTAAACCCTAATCTAAAACTTCTGACGACCAATTCGGGGCGTACCGCCCCAAAATGTGGGATTCTGGGCGTACCGCCCGGATTGTAAACTTCGGCCGCTTCTCTAAACTTTAGGGCGTACCGCCCTGGTTTCTTCACTTCTGGGCGTACCGCCCAGATCTGGATCTCAGGAACTTTCTTCAATTTCTTCTAACTCTTCACTCGTTCCCGCTCGATTCTCGATCCCTGTACCAGCAACTTCCAGTTCTTCATAAAAACTCCATTTTTAGCTCATTAAGCCCATGGTACCTCAAGACATGAAAACCCGTGAAAATGAAACGTAATCCAATCATTATTATAAATAAATAAGACAAAACAAGCATAATAATGACGACACATTGGACTAACATCACATCCCCACACTTGACTTTTTCCGTCTCGGAAAAACTGCCATGGAATCATAATCGAGAAATCAATTTCAAATCATTTAACAATTTAATATTTATCAACCAATTCACTTCCACATTCCAAGATGTATTCATATATACTAATTGCAATCGCCGATATTTCTATCCGACTAAACCCAACCACTGATCTTTGAGCCCCCAAGGTGTTTATATAATTACCCAACATTTGTCATAACCCGCCAATGTGTCCCACATTCAGAAAGTCCTAGGTCAATCTAATCCCGACTCATATTCGGTCAAAGTAAAGGGTAATAAAGATGAAATATTTATATTTTCCCCACCCTAATTAAACCAGATACTCATATATCCCAAGAATGATGGATTTGAATGAATAGTGAAATTGCTTGAGTATTTATTTGAGTACTGTTGCTTCTATTTTTTTTTTTCATTTTCTTTTCTTTTTTCTCTTTTTTTTTCTTCTTTTTCTCTTTTTATTTTTATTTTTTATAGTTGGTTAATTTTAACTATACTTACCAACGGACATCATCAGAGGCATTCTTTCACAAGGTCTTACCCCCGAAATCATACGTGAGTGTTTTGCCCGCGAGATCCGGAACATCATCAGAGGCACTCACCACGGGATACTATCCTTAGTTCATACGTGAGTATTTTATCCCTTCACTCTAATTCATTAACCGCTTATTACCTAATATGCTCAAAAGATGGAAAGATGGGGCGCCGTTATTTCTCGGATTTGCTTTCGCAAAAAGATCATAACGTGCCAGTTTATTCTGAGGATATATAAGTCTCTAATTTAAAAAGGTCTTTTTCCTCCTAATCATCAGTTTCAATCTCACTCTAACTCCTAAAATGGGAACCCACTAGCAAGCTAAATTATTTACATATTTATACAACAATAAACACCAAGGGATAATTAAGCTTTACTAACTCAGCTGGGCCTACCGACACATCACAAATTAGCTATATTTTCCATTCTCTCCTTTTCTTACCACTTTTCCCTTTTCTTTCTTTAATTTATTTCTGAAAATCGATTCCCAATTGTACTATCATTTTCCATGTACCGGCAATTTTCCAAAAACAGATTTGACTCAAACACTTAAACTAAAAATGACTCCAAAATTGCAAAATCTTTTTGGATTTTTGATGTTTTTTACTTTTTTTTTTGTTTTTTTCGAAATAAACACAACTACCTAAAAATTAAAAAAAAACTAATAAAAATTAAAAAACTGACGTCCTATCTCCCTCCCCACACTTAAGATCGACATTGCCCTCAATGTGATAGGAAACACGCACATGACGAATATACAGACACGAACGATAAAATAAAAATAAAAATAAAGATAAAATGCAAAAATAAATAAAAGTAAAATAAATAAATAAAAAGTACAAGTTGGAACACACTCCCCTGATATCATCGTGAAAAGCTCCTCGGAAGTCGTCCAACACCCTCTCGCACAGATCGTGAATTCCAGAAATCGAATGGAAGAAGCAATGTATGGAATATCACATCTCACCCATGGTGCTACCAAAGAAACACAAACACATCATACCAGCTATATATACAATCAAAAGAAAATCACAACCACCCAACCGGTTACCCCGTACAGTACCCCCAGTTACAATATAATATCATAACATACAGACCATGATCTAGCAAAAACAAAATAACCAAAAAGTACAAGGGTAAAAGAAACAAAACCGATCGGTAATGGTAGTGACATCAGCATGATCAGCACCTACTCCTCATCACCTCCAGCATCATCTCCAGCAGCATCATCATCTCCTCCAGCATCTCCACCAGCAGCATCATCATCTCTTCCAGGCTCCTGAAAGAAATCAGGGATAGCCATGCCCTGATGGGTCATCATACAGCGCATCGCCCGCTCTATCCTCTCAAAACGCACATCCACATAATCCAAAACAGTCTCCTGCACCATCTCTAATGTAACCTGATCAGCCCTCGGCGGTCTCTCTGGTCTACGCCTCAGCGGCCTCTCAACCTGGTGTAAGATCCTATGCTGCCTCGCAGCCCTAGCAGCCTCATCACCTACAACAACCCTATCTCTCACAGCCTCCCACTGCGGTGGATCAGTCATGGTGACCATCTTGGCCAACCGCATATCTCCCAGCTCATAATGTGATGTCTCAGCCCCAATAGTCAGATGAGTCTCCAAATACCTACCCTGATCAAACACGCCCAGTCTCCTAGCCAGCCTAGTCACATACGGCCCCATACTCAAATGAACGCCCGTCCCCGATGTCCTCCTCCTAGCAAAAGATGAAACTAACACACCAGCAATGTTGAGATCATGACCTCCAACAATCGACCGCAGCACCACCAAATCCAACTTCGTGCACTTCTCCACACCAGAGCGGCGACCGAGAATAGTACACGCGACGATCCTATGGATATATCTAATAACAGGATCTCGTATCTGTGACTCAATCACACTATCCAAATAAGGAACTGCACCTATCTCATCCCAAAACGCGGCAAGCTGCAAGTCAGTAACCCCCTGCGGGTGTGCTAGGCTGAAAACCCCGCGCGGCAGCTCAGCAAACTCTGGCGCATCAGCCTCCTCCTGGGTGTACAACCCTGACAAGACCGCGAACGCTGGAATACTCATGTGATGCGTCCGACGGCCTAAGGCGAATGTCAGGGCGTTCCCGTCGCCAAACTTCCCAGGACCCACCTGGAAAGTAGAAAGAAACTCCACCGTCAGCTCCACGTACTGGTGGTCATCCGGGTTCAACGCCCGCCTCCATCTCTCAGTAACTAACCCCCGAATCCGCTCCAGCTGCCCAATATGAGCCAACAAACCCCAGTCAATCGTCCTATGATGGAGCAACGGCATCGCAACAAATCTCCTCATCTGTCGCTCCTCATGCGACCCGTGCTCGAACCTCAGCAGCGAGTGGTGCTGATGGTTCCTCCTCGCAACCGGCGGTGCTGGAATATCCGCCTCAGGTAGAATCTCCGCCCCCCAGTAGCCTATAATCCTCCGTCTGAATGGGAGGACCGGAACAGCGGCATCCGGATCTCCACGTCGCCTCCTCTTGGGACCGCGTGTCCCGGAACTAGAGCCCGGTTGGTCCGACATCCTGATTCAAACGAGTTAGCACAATAACAATAAAAATGATATAAACCGGGCCTTCCTGCAATTGATTGTCACGTTCACCAACTATTTTTGGATTTTTTCGATTTTAAAATTTTTATAAAGAAAAACAAAATTAAACTAAAAAGAAACCTAAAACTAAAACTGAAAGTTAAAAACGACAAAAATTGGGATTTTTGGAAAATTTTGAAAAATTCTGTTAAAATCCAACCAGGGCGTACCGCCCAAAAATGGTGCAATCAGGGCGGTACGCCGCCCAATTTGCGTGCAGAAGCCCTAATTTCAATTTGGGGCGTACCGCACAAAATGTGGGTAACCTAGGCGGTACGCCGCCCAATTCGATTCGGAAAAAAAAAATCGGTTAAACCCGATCAACCTATACCATCTCACACTCAGACAACCTCATCTCACTCACCTAATCGGTTCGTACCCGGTATCAATCAAAAACTAACAAAAAAATTAACCTCACGACGGAAGCCTAAATAGACTATCAAAATTAACCAACAAAAAACGCGAAAGAAACCTGGATGAGCTCGGTGCGAACCTGTGGAACACTTGGTGGTGGTGAAATCGGTCGGCGACGGTGGTGCGTGTGCGGCGGGTGTGTATACCGAGGGAGATGCGGCGATGGTGATGGTCGGACTGCGATGCGAGTCACTCGGCGGTGGCGGTGGTGACTATTTTCGTTAGGTGGTGGTGTAAGGATGAGGGATATGACGGTGGTGGGCGGTGGTGGGTGTTTGCTCGAGAGAGAGAGCGGTGAGCGGTGGCGATGGGTTGTGGGTAATGACCGACCCGCCGAATGTTTTTATATTTTTTTTCTCGTTCAAAATCCGGGCGTACCACCCTAATCAGCTTGTTTTTGGGCGTACCGCCCGGAATTTAAAAATTGAAAATCTTGGTCAATTTTTGGGCGTACCGCCCTGATGTTAGTCACTGTGGGCGTACCGCCCCTGCCTTTTTTTGGCAGAAAGTTTGGAAAATTTAGAGCTTCAAAAATTTTCTATCTCTGCGAACAACACCACTTTTGCACCACCGAACATGTGTACTGCAAAAATTTGATTAACATTTACCCGGAACGCAGTATATGGCGCAGATTCACTCCCGAGCGTCCCGAATTCCTGAAAAGCATACCAAAACATAAAATCTAACACAAACTACGAAAACACACGAAAATG
This sequence comes from Deinandra increscens subsp. villosa, assembly GCA_039602395.1. Classification (NCBI taxonomy): domain Eukaryota; kingdom Viridiplantae; phylum Streptophyta; class Magnoliopsida; order Asterales; family Asteraceae; genus Deinandra; species Deinandra increscens. The sequence goes on along the minus strand of JBCNJP010012894.1, from coordinate 7,443 downwards.
AAAAGAAAAACAAACCGCTGGGTTGCCTCCCAGTTAGCGCTAAGTTTTTAAGGTCTTCAGCCAGACCGTACCTCCCTTTCACGTTTCAGGGCTTTCAGAAGCGGGCGCCAAGAAATAATCATCTTTGTCGATTTGCCCGTGAATGTCTGCCGAGTCCAGATACGGCTTCAACCTGTGCCCGCCTCAGGTGGTCATCCAGGTCTTCAATCTCGAAATTACCATACTCCCCCACACTTGTGATGAGGAATGGCCCCGTCCATTTGCTTTTCAGCTTACCTGGGAACAACTTCAACCGTGAGTTAAATAACCATACCTTCTGACCTACCTGGAAATCCATCTTCTTCAATCGTGCATCATGCACTTTCTTCATCTTGTTCTTGTATGCATCAGCACTCTCATACGCCTCATCACGTAATTCTTCCAATTCTCCCAGCTGGAGCTTCCTTTCTCTACCTGCAGCATCATAACTCAAGTTAACTTCTTTAACAGCCCATAATGCTCTGTGAGCTAACTCTACAGGTAAATGACATCCCTTTCCATAGACCAACCGATAGGGAGTGGTTCCAATAGGCGTTTTAAAAGCAGTGCGATACGCCCACAAGGCGTCATTCAACTTGGAAGACCAATCCTTGCGGTCGATTCGCACAGTTTTCTGTAAAATCTCTTTGATTTGCCGATTGGAAACCTCCACTTGCCCGCTTGTTTGTGGATGATATGGGGTTGCAATTCGGTGGTCTATGCCATACTTCTTGAGTAGTTTGCCAAATTTAAAGTTCTTGAAATGGGACCTCCCATCACTTATGATCACACGAGGGATTCCAAACCTAGAAAAAATATTTTGTTGGACAAATTTGCAAACTACACTATGGTCATTGGTCTTAGTAGCTATGGCTTCTATCCATTTGGACACATAATCTACCGCTACTAGAATGTAAAGAAAACCATTAGAATTAGGGAAAGGGCCCATAAAATCTATGCCCCAAACATCAAAAAGCTCTACAACCAAAATTGGTTGCAAAGGCATCTCATCACGCTTTGTGATGCTTCCCATCTGCTGACATCTCGTGCAATGCCTCACGAACTCAAACGCATCCTTGAAAAGCGTGGGCCAAAACAAACCGGATGAAAGAACCCGGTGACCCGTCTTGTGTCCACTAAAGTGACCTCCACATGCCGATGCGTGAACCAACTCCAACACTGCTTGTACCTCCGACTCTGGTATGCACCTCCGGATCACTTGATCCGGTCCTATCTTGAACAAATCCGGCTCATCCTATATGTACTTCTGTGCTTGAGACTTCAAATGCACCTTCTTTCTCCTGGGCCAATGTTCCGGAATTGTACCTGCAGCCAAATAATTAACAATGTTAGCATACCAAGTGTAGAGGCTAGATTATGAGGCTTGTAATATTAAATATGTTGGCCTGGGCTTAGAGGGTTTATTAGATTAGTAGACTAGTTTGGTTGGGTTTACTATTGGGCTTGGGGTTTACCATTGGGTTTACTATTAGGGTTTAAGGTCCATTAGGGATCCCTATATAAACCCATGTGGTTCTACATTGTAAAGGGTTGTTGAGTTTACGATTTTGGGCAGCCATTTGGTGATTACGATTGTAATCATAAACCCGCGAGAGAGAGAGAAGCTGTTTACGATTACAAGTTTTGTACCCGACAAGTCTTCTTGTGTGCAAAGATCAAGTTTTTATTGTTTAATCATCGTATTCTTGTGTTCTCTTCATCTCTATTCTTGAATCAATCACCTACGAGGATTCCGCACTCGTTTGTGATAGAAATATCGTGTGTTTGGGAGATTTTCGGACCTACAATTGGTATCAAAGCCAAGAATCTTAGATTCGAGGCTCTCACGATATAGATTCAAGTGTTTTGCTGAGTTTTTGTTCGAGTTTTGTTGAAGATTCGAAGGTTTCAGGGAGTTTACGATCGTAGCTGCTGCTGTTCGTCGAGTTTCAGGAGTTTATGATAGCTTTTTCTGGGTTTTTAGTGTGTTTGCGACTGAGTTGGTTGAAGATCAGCTGTGTTTTCTGGGTTTTCAGCGTGTTTACGACCTAATCTGTTGAAGATCTGTTGAGATTTCTGGGTTTTGGTTGAAGATTGCCTGTTTACGACCCGAAGAAAGTTGTTCACGATTGTACTTGTTGGTTGTACTCGAGTTTACGACTTTGCAGAATCGTAAAGGGTGTTTACGACATTTTCAGATCGGAAATAGGTGTTTACGACTTTGTTTTTATCGGAAACGGTGTTTACGACCGCCGGTGGTCGTAATCGGCTATCGTAATCACGATTACGACTTCTTGAGGCGGTTAAGGTGTTTACGATTTGGGATTGGATCGGAAACAGTGTTTACGATCGTAATCGTGTGTTTCGATCGGAAACAGGTGTTCAATCATAATCAAGGGTTTACGATCGGAAACTCTTTTTGCGGCAAAAAGTCATTTTTTCTCACTTTCACGGAAACGGGCGTAACTTTTGACTCGTTTGGAGTTAGAAGCTCAAATTTGAACACGACGTTCGTGACACTGAGCCCCAGAATTACCCCAGACTAACATCCAGGGGAGCTCGTTTGGACCCCCAAATTCCACTCCGAAGGCCTACGTTTTTCAGTTTTAAGTTTTTGACACTATTCTTTGAATAGTGATTTTGCCGTTTTTGCTGATTTTTCTAATTTTTCAGGAGCTGCATATCTAAAAAAAAATGAGTTCGGTTGAGAACAAGGATGATTTTGAAGCTGAAATTGACAATACTGAGATATGCCCCAATCCTACTTGTGCTCGTATAATTCCTGGACTTAGGCAAATTTGTAAAAACTATCAATTAGAATTATTTGAGATAAAATGCGAGAGGAGTTCTTTTAAGGGTAGATGGGAAAAGAATGAGGAGAAGGTAAAAGCTCAGAAACTAGACATTGAGAAATATCGGAAGCTAGCAACGGAGAAGACTATTTTACATGATCGGGCTAGGATTGAGATATCTGAGCTTACACAGAAACTAAATGAACTGCAACAAAAATTTGATGAGCTGCAAGTCAAGTTTGATTGCAATCAGGAAAGAAATCAGTGAATGCTCGATGCTGGAAAAGAATTGTCACATGCTGTTGTGACTGGTCAAGTTGGGAAACACACACCTGGATTTGGATCAGAAAAGACTGATAAGGCCTTGGCTGCAAACATCATTATTCCTCCACCTGTTCCCAGAGGCATTATAGGAATACTTCTTAGTGAGGAACAAGTTGAACGAACCGAGCTTGATTATAAAGAAGCTCCTCCTCCTGTTGATAGTGTCTTGGTTGGAACTACACCATTGACACAAGAAGAAATTGATAATGAAGCAAATATGACTTATGGTGAAGGGAGGGTAAAGGATATATCAGAAAATGATGCTGAGTGCCGAGAATACAACAGGTGTCATAATTCCAAGTCTGATGAAGTTGGGGTAGAGTTGAAACCATACCCTAAAATTGAAACCCCATACTTCAAAGTAATCGACAAAGTCGAAAGGGAAAAGGTGATCATGACGACACGACCTGAGGGTAAGATCTTTATGACATCTGAATCTATGTTTGACCAAGAACCAGATGTTGGGTATGACTTACCATCCTTCTCCTCCAAGTTCAAGGGACTAACTGATGGAGTGATCAGTGAAGCTAAAGTTGAGAAGCCAAAGATCACCATTAAGCATCCGAGTATGAAGCAAACAGCTGGAGTGAAGAATGAAAAACTAAAGGGAGTAGCTGTGTCTCCCATTTCTTCAGTTGCTTCATGCAGTTGTAAGTTGCAGTTGCAAGAATGGTGCTTCTTCATCAGGAAATCCAGAGAGCACAGAGACGGTTAAGACAGGTTCGACACAGGCTTCGAGGAACCAGCCAAGAGTCAATCTTGGATCAGCAAATGGACCAAAGAGGCAGACACAGAGCAAACCAGCTCCATATCAGCCACCAAAGACAAATGGGTACACGTCTGACTTCTATCTAAAGAAGCAGACTTGCTTTAATTGTGGCATCGCTGGTCATATTGCTAGAAACTGTCTTTATCGCCCCTATGAACCCTACTTTCCAAAAAGTCAAAGGGTTTCATCTCAGGAGTCTGTGAAGTCTAAGCCGATGATGGTGCAGAAACCTAAGGCAATGAAGACTGTTACTCCTAAGGTTAAACCCTCTGATCAACATTGGGGCGCTGCCAAAGCTAAAAGAAAATCTTTAAATCAAAACAACAGCTTTCCAAGTTACCAAAATTTTCAGAAAAAGGTGATGAAACCATTTTCAAAGCAATCAAAACTTGAAAAACCCAAAGTTACCCCTCCCAAGGTAACTAAAACTGTTTTGAAAAGTGAATCTAAAATGAAGAAGGTTGAAATACCTAAGGTCACAACTCCAAAAGTGACTAAAACAAATGTTAAATCACCTGGAATTTGGAAGCCAAAAGTCAAGGCAGCTACAACCGAATCATCCAAACTTCCTGATCTTTCAAAAGGAATGTTTTTAAAAGAAATTTCATTCATTGATTCCTCAGGAGTACCCAGAAAAACAATGGTCTGGGTACTATTAGCTAACTAATCTCTCACTGTGTGCAGGAACGATCAAGGAGGATTATCATTAACATTTTTATTATTAATTTGTTTGTTGATAAGTGATTGTTCCAGGCACATTTTAGGAGACGTATCTTCAAATCATGTCACAAGTATAGTCTATACATTGGAAGGATATGTCTCTTTGAGAGGTAAAAGGTCAAAATTTAGCATGAAAGGTACTGTTCTTAACTTGGTTGTTTGTCTGAATGAAGTGGCAAAGGGTGTTTTGAGTCAAACCAAATTTCCTAAAATTTTCAATTGATTGATTAAGTGTTTGACTTCAAATGCAATGAAGTGTGCATGTCGTGAAACCCTATTTTCTAAAAATTTTCAAATCAATACTTTGAAAGTTAGCTTGGCCAGATGTGTGTAAAGTCATTTAATTTGTTTGTGTGTTTGTGTGTTTTATTTTGTTTAAAAAAAAAAATGATGATGCTCACAAAATTGTGACATTAAAAATCAAAAAGCAAGGGGAAGAAATGTAAAGAAGATGAAAATGTTGACCCCTCAAAAATAGTGTGCTTTTCAATTTTTAATTGTTTGTGTCTTGTTTTTGAGAAGTTTAGGGGAAGTGAAATGAATGACCGGGTTGGAGATGGCTGACACGCGTAAGGCGGAAGTGAAAGGCAAGCTCCACGGTGATATGCTCGGTAGGCTCGACCTAAACTTATGACCTCCAATGAAAGTGCAGTGAACTTAAAAGATATATGTGTTTAGTTTCCCATCCTAGGTTGCATGGTTTAAAAAAACTGAGTCCCGGCAAAAATGGGTTGAGAGTGGTAATTACCTAGTATTCACTCTCTCACACGCCATGTTTATGCTATCTTGACAACACCACAGAGCAAAAGAAAATGAAAAAGAAAAGAAAAAGAAAAGAAAAAGAAAATGAAAAAGAAAAGAAAAGAGAATAAATAATCACTCAGTTGGTCTTCTTTGCGTGCTTAGCGGCCGACCTGATCACCAACTGATGGTTAATGAAATAAGTGGTAGTCATAACGGTGTTGCATGGTTCCTCAAGTTGGGGGTTTGTGAATCCTCAATAAACTCTGAGGTTGGGTAGGTTTTGCTGTGTACGCTTGGGTGTGGGGACAATTAAACATGACGGTAATATTGTACTATATTAAGCATGACGCATTCGGTTGGGATTAAACGGGTTTGAGTTTAAAGCGGACAAACATACCGGCAATCACCTGGACTAGTCAAGTAACTGAAGCTGAAAAGGGTTCCTCAGTCAGATTCATACGGTTTGATCCCTTGTAAACTTTCTCATGTTTGGTTTGGTAAGTATTTGTTTAGTTTTTATCTTTCGTGTGTGAGTCCTTAAGTTCTTTTTGGTGTGTTTTCGTCTTGGCCAGGTTGATTTGAGAAGTCAAAATATGTTTTTCAAGGGTTTTAATGCATGACAATATGCCCCCGACAGATCTTGCCAAATTTTTAGGGGAAGGAGTATGGGATAATAAGTATTATCCGAAGGGAACTCGAGGATGATACTTATTATCTAATGGAAAAGACTTCCTCCGTCAGATCTTGACAATTTTTTAGGGGAAGGAGGGAGGATAATAAGTATTATCCGAAAAGACTTCCATAATACATAGTATCTGAAGGGAACTCGAAGATAATATGTATTATCTCAGGGGAAGTCCTTAGCTGAGGGGAAGTTATCAGCTAAGGGGAAGTCTTTAGAGGTCTTGGGTTCAGGGGAAGTTTTATAGAAAACCCGTAATCTATATTAGGGTTTTTGGTTAAAATTATGTTAATTTGAATCAACTGAACAGATGATAATTACCTTCTAACCCAAAGACCAGTCATCAAATGTCTGGTGGTGTATATTTTTTCAAATGTGTGTCAGACAGGTTGATGATAGAAAGATGTTGCTGCTGCTCAAAGTTAAAGAACCAACCGGACAAGACTTCCATCTGGAAAAGCAACTGTTCAGGGGGAAGTTGTTGGTGTCTTTACAAGTTTTCAAAAGCTTCGAAAGTTCTTCAAAGAAGATGCTCACAAGTTTAGGGGAAGCTGAAGATTTCAAGTCAATCTTTGATGAAGAAAATGATGCAGAGAGCAGTCAGAGATCATGAAGTTTGAAGATCAACAATCAAATTCTTCAAAGTTAGGGGTTTTCAAAATTTTAACCTCTAATTGTTTTGAAGATTCAAGACAGTTACCGAAGATTCAGCAAGAACCGATTCTTTCAAAAGAGGCAAGTCAATGAGAATCCTCCATCTCATTAACTTGTTCATTTCAACAAGTTCTAGCTGATGCTGATCAAGAGGAAGTCCCAAGTGCCCGTCATGAAACCCAATGAAGATTTCTGCGGAGAGAATCTTCATCAGCATCTATGCCAGCCACTCAAGAAGAAGAATTTACAAAGATCAAAGACATTTAATATCACAAGCCTAGGGGAAGATTGTAGAGGCTAGATTATGAGGCTTGTAATATTAAATATGTTGGGCTGGGCTTAGAGGGTTTATTAGATTAGTAGACTAGTTTGGTTGGGTTTACTATTGGGCTTGGGGTTTACCATTGGGTTTACTATTAGGGTTTAAGGTCCATTAGGGATCCCTATATAAACCCATGTGGTTCTACATTGTAAAGGGTTGTTGAGTTTACGATTTTGAGAGGCAGCCATTTGAGTGTTTACGATCTGATACGATCGTAAACCCGCGAGAGAGAGAGCTGTTTACGATTACAAGTTTTGTACCCGACAAGTCTTCTTGTGTGCAAAGATCAAGTTTTTATTGTTTAATCATCGTATTCTTGTGTTCTCTTCATCTCTATTCTTGAATCAATCACCTACGAGGATTCCGCACTCGTTTGTGATAGAAATATCGTGTGTTTGGGAGATTTTCGGACCTACAC
>JBCNJP010012893.1:0-13145 GCA_039602395.1 Deinandra increscens subsp. villosa | reverse complement strand
TCCCACAGTAATAAAAAGGGGTATGAGTACTCACCTGATGAGTAGAACTGGTAACGAGAGATAGCACCGAAAGTGAAATATGACAGGCCTTGAGATTATCCTAATAAAATGAGTAGGCTATTTGAATACAAGGAATCCAAATGACTAATGTTCTGAGTTCATGGGGTTCTTGAATAGCGTTCTTGTTTATTTAACAAAAATGTGATTAGTGATAATATGAAGATGCGCTTTTCTATAAGCAAACACTCACTCCGGGAATCCCCAGGTAAGTGCGCCAGGTCCCAGTTGGGATTTATGCGACACCCTTACCTATGCCAGAAAACCCAGTGTACAGGCGTTCACCCTTCTGGTCCGCACGAGTTCTAAATAGTTTTTGATAAATTAATAGTTTATAAGTGGATGTATATGTTTATGATCTTTATTAGATATATATATATATATTTATATACTTTATTTAAACATCAAGTGTATATATATATATATATATATATATATATATATTAGTTTAAGTATAAAAGTTTAAATATATATATTCATATATATATGTTTTTAATATATAAATATATAAGTATATTTGTAAAATACATATATTTATATAAAACATTAATGGTGTTTGTAAAAGAATGATAAAATTATATACATGATCATATAACTCCATATACTAATGTTTGATTATATAATTATATTGGTTTTTAACGACTATTTGTATTTATCAAATTTTTAAATAATATCAAACGCGCTCGAAAAATGATAAAAATTTAAGGTTTTAATCTTGATATTATATAAAGATATCCCCTAAAGTTTGAAATCCCAACTCATAACCGTTTGTTAAATTTGGGCATTATAACGTCGTATAATACCGTTTTTTACTCGAAAAAAAAAGAAATGTTCTCAAATCATGAAATTGAGTTAAGGGTTTCTTAAGTTATGTTATTTTATAGTCCTATACCAAAAATCAGAAGCTAATTCATTACAGATTGGTCGAATTAAGCCAAATATACTCAAGATTTTATGCATTTCTAGAACATAAATCAAACGAGTATATGAACTGCAATTGATAGAGGGCTTGTTCTACGTACCAAATAATGTAAAGCTGGAGAAAATGAGCTTCCAACAGTTTCTGGATTGCACGAATTTGAGTGATGAAATTTCGGACCAAAAAGAGGGTTTTTGAGTGATTGATCTATGAAATTAACGACTGATTTTGAGCAATGGAAGTTGGTATATATGCTATCAGGGGCGCAAACTAGTGAAGACACGTTGTTGGGTAACTAATCCGCCGAATTGACATGTTTTGGAGTGAAAAACGAGGCTGCAACACGAAGACAGCCTAGAAACACGTCTGCACGTTTTGGGGCGTACCACCCAGAAGTTAGACATTTGGGGCGTACCCAAAGTGATTTTGGCAGATTTACACTTTTAGTCCCTGAAGTTTCATTTTATGCAGTTTTGTTCCCTAAACTTTGATAAATTGATACTTTTAACCCCAAAAATTATAAAAATTACTTTTATATAATTTCTAACTTTGGGATATGAAATATCATATTTTTATAATTTTCTAGACTTCTGGTTAACACCAAATTTCGGGTGAAAGATCAGATTTTCTTTATTTCGCATTTTAACCTCAAACTTTTCGTGAAACCTTACATTTATTTACTCGTGTGTATAATTCTTATTCCCCACAAGCACTATATATGTTTGGTTTGCTCAAGTTTTCTAGTTTAATAGAAATAAAAATAATTAATATAGAATTCAGGAATCGGGTCGGATTTAAATGAATATGGATTGACCGAGTTGTCACAATTGGGTTTGTTTGATTCAGTAGTGTAAGAGGATCGCTCAGACAATGACTCCCCCACCCAGGTTTAATCGATTTTATCGGTTTTATGCATACGCCTTGTCGCTTATGTGAATTGGGTTCCTAAGACAAGGCGACTTAATTCCTATGGACTGGTTCACTATTAGGGTTATAGACAGGCCCTAAATGGTTACTAATGGTCCATGGTGAAGTGTAGACAAGTTGGTTATGGATTTGAAGTGCCCTAGGCTAAGTCCCGAGTTACAGGTGACTCAACTCACAACTGGTCGAAGGGTCACGGTACGGATGATCCTAACGGTTCTAGGGTTGTGAAGCGGTTAAGTTCTATGGATCAATTGACCCAGTAGGTCCTAGACACGACTAAGTAAGGGCAGACCCGACCTATCGGTGACTACTTGGTTTACTTGACAATGTCGAGGGTGGCTACTGGCAGAGGGTAGGTAATTTCTCACTCAGCCCTAAGGGTTGGACTCCTGATTGGTGACTAGGGTTCTTAACGATCGTGACTATTGCTAGTTCACGCGTACGCCGTAGATTCTGTGGTTCGGCTATACAATAGGATTCCTGATCGGTCGGTGCTCTGCAACCTAATGATGAGGGTCCCAGAAGGCTAAGAAGTATCCAAGAACAATCAAGAACACAATATCATCAATTGAAACAAAGAAATAAAACTATTACTTCAAACCATAATCGTATGTAAAAACCGACACAATTACATGATTAAACCATGGTTGGGCTCGTCTATGCCTAAACGATACGATGAGTTTAGCCAACCATGTTAATGTTTAAACAAAAACAAATCTGATTCAAATAGAAATTCATGGCTAAATGTAAGTACAATACCGAATCAAAGCTCGAAATAATGAAAAATGCTACTTTACGACTCGTTGAAGGCTCCAAATCTCCAGATCTTCGAAGGACTTCAATGAGGGTTTCCCTTGGCTTTTTCTCTGCTCTCCAAGATGTTTCAAATGGTGGAAATGAGCCCTCTATTTATAAGGGCCGAAATCACAAAACTTCCAAAAATGGGTGTAAGGTCCTTCACGGCCGTGAAGGAGCTCTCACGGCCGTGAGGCAGTTCTCACGGCCTGGGCTATCCAGGGAAGGGTGCTTCACAGCCTGGGCAGGGTCTTCACGGCCATGAAGGCTCTCACAGCTTGCAGGTCAGGCCGTGAGGCAGTTTTCACCGGTGACTGGTTTGCGGCTCAGCATCACAGCTTGATCAGGTGCTTCACAGCTTGGTATATCCAGGGAAAGGGGGTCTCACAGCCTGTAGGCCGTGAAGTTTTTCAGCACTTTTTGATTTTGACTTCTGTGTTTGACCGGTTGACTCGAACTTTGACTTTTCTCCATTTTCACCTCATTTTCTGTGCCAAACTTGTTTTAACCTGAAAACTCACGATAATCATCAGAAACAAATATAATTTAATATTTTCAAGTTTATTTTGACGTTTTCCAGCCCGAAATCAGTTATATTTTCATAGCTAAAACCACACACATCAAACATCCCCATACTTAAACATTGCTTGTCCCCAAGCAATCATTTTTAATCTCGACACTACTACAACTCTATCTTAACCACATAGACATCTAAGTGTATATATTCGGTCCGCAAGATTTACAATCAATACTAGGGTTTACAACCTCACAAGTTTTAACAAATTTGAAAACTCACAAAATCTCTCAACCACTTTAATGCGAACCATTTTTCTATCATTTTTTTTCACTCATCTCACCAAATCACTCGACCTATGGGTTTGATTTTTGAAGTGAACGCTCAGGTCAAGCATATCTAATTGTTTCTTCGGTTTATATATACGATTGTGCCGCCGAGTTCGTTATGGGATCCGACCAAAAAATGGAGGGGGATACTCAAATGTTTGCTCACATATACAGGTGTATGAGCTACCACCCTAAACGTATATCTTGGCGTATACGTACAACCATTTCACAATTTTCATTGTGATTTACTTATATATATATTTTTTTCTTTAGCTTGATTTAGGGTTTTGCAACCTTTCAATACAATACTAATTTTTTGATGATTTTTTTTAAGATATACTGGAGTTATGCGGAAAGTCCAGTATCTTCGGGCAATTGACGACCCGGAGAAGATCCATAACGACTCAAGGCGGGGCCTTTATGAGCGGAGATGGAAAACAAGGATTCGCAAGGGAATTGTTCGTTGATCTTAGGTTCCTTGTTCTAGACTTCAGGATTCTCCAGACAAGATAGATGGTCCGCAACGACGTTTTCGGCTCCCTTCTTATCAATGATTTCGATATCAAATTCCTGGAGCAGCAAGATCCATCTGATCAGACGAGGTTCGCATCTTGCTTGTTGAATAGGTATTTGATTGCTGCATGGTCAGTGAAGACTTTTGTTTTTGACAGAACGAGATAGGAGCGGAATTTATCAAATGCGTAGACCACAGCCAGAAGCTCCTTTTCGGTAGTGGTGTAGTTCTCTTGGGCATCATCACGGGTTTTGCTTGCGTAATAGATAGGATGGAATTGTTTGTCCTTACGCTGCCCAAGGACTGCTCCGACGGCATGGTCGCTTGCGTCGCACATGAGTTCGAATGGAAACGACCAATTAGGCGCCATCATAACGGGAGCATTCACCAGTTTCTCTTTTATCAGATCAAAGGAATGAATGCAGTCGGGGGAGAAGTTGAAAGGAGTGTCTTTTTCGAGCAGTTGGGTCATGGGGCGCGTGATTTTAGAGAAATCTTTGATGAATCGGCGATAGAATCCCGCATGACCTAGGAAGCTTCGAATGGCCTTGACGTTGTTAGGATGAGGTAGTTTACTAATTGTTTCGATTTTAGCCCTATCCACCTCAATCCCTGATTTGGAAATTTTATGACCAAGCACGATGCCCTCAGTGACCATAAAATGGCACTTTTCCCAATTGAGCACCAGATTTGTTTCCTCGCACCTGGCCATCATTCTGTCAAGGTTTCTCAAACATGTGTCGAATGAGTCCCCATATACTGAAAGTCGTCCATGAAGACCTCCATGGAATCCTCGATCATTTCACTGAAGATGGTGACCATACATTGTTGAAAGGTTGCAGGCGCATTGCAGAGCCCAAAGGGCATACGCCTATATGCAAAGGTTCCAACAGGGCATGTAAATGTTGTCTTTTCTTGATCCTCCGGGGCGATGGGGATCTGGAAGTACCCTGAGAACCCATCAAGAAAACAGTAGTACTGCTTTCCGGACAACCTTTCTAACATCTGGTCGAAGAAGGGGAGAGGAAAGTGGTCTTTACGAGTAGCGTCGTTTAACTTTCGATAGTCAATGCATACTCGCCACCCAGTCACTGTGCGGGTGGGAACCAACTCATTTTTCTCATTTGTGACAACCGTCATGCCACCCTCTTTGGGCACGACTTGCACTGGACTCACCCATTTGGAGTCAAAGATCGGGTAGATGAGTCCTGCGTCCATGAGCTTGATTACTGCTTTCTTCACGACTTCCTGCATGTTCTGATTCAATCTTCGTTGATGTTGTGCCATAGGTTTGACATCTTCCTCCATCAAAATTTTGTGCGTGCAGAAAGCGGGGTTGATCCCTTTAATGTCCGAAATCTTCCATGCTATGGCCTGCTGATGCTTTTTCAGAACCTCTAGAAGATTTTGCTTTTGACTGTCTTCGAGGTGGGAGGCTATAATCACAGGCCGCTTGCCTTGGTCGTCTAGAAAGGCATATTCCAAATGCGATGGAAGTGGTTTTAGCTCAAGTGGAGCCTCTTCTACGACTGTTTCCTTGTGCGCTTGCTCCGATCCTGCGTCCTCGTTAAAGCTAACGGCTGCTACCATCTCCACTTTTTGATAAACGTTATTAAGGTTCTGGGAGTCTTCTTGATCTTTGCCGCATATATTTTGTAGCATGCTGCCAACAGTGGTCATGATGGAGTCGAGAAAATAGCATGTGTCATCTTGGCTGGCTGGGTGTTTCATAGAATCGTGGATGTTCAGAGTGACGGATTGATTTCCCATTCGAAGTGTGAGCTTTCCATCATACACGTCGACTATGGCACGAGAAGTGGCCAAAAATGGCCTTCCTAATATCAGCGGAATGTGCTCATCCTCGTCCATGTCCAGGATGAAGAAGTCGACCGGAAAGACGAAATTGCCGACTTTCACCAACATGTTCTCCACTATGCCCCTGGGGCACTTCACTGATCGATCAGCGAGTTGAAGTGTCATGCGAGTAGGCGTGGGTTCCCCCAGGTCCAGTCTCTTATAGACTGAATATGGCATCAGATTAATACTGGCTCCCAAATCAGCCAGGGCGTTACAAATTAATGTGTTACCTATTAGGCAGGGAATTGTGAAACTCCCTGGGTCTCGCATCTTTGCAAGTAACTTCTGTTGGAGAACTGCGGAGCACTGTTCATCGAGAGTTACTGTGGATAGCTCTTCGAGTTTCTTCTTATTGCTAAGAAGATCTTTTAGGAACTTGGCATATTTGGGCATTGATGCCAAAGCTTCCACGAAAGGAAGGTTGATGTGGAGTTGCTTGAATAACGAAAGGAATTTACCATGCTGCTCTTCCATCTTTTCCTTCTCAATCCTCTCAGGATATGGTATCCTAGGCTTGTACTCCCTTTGCCTCGGCTTTGCTGCTGTGGATTGTGGCTCTTCAGGTTCAGGAGTAGCATCAGTGACTTCCTTTGGGTCCTCTGCAGGCATTTCTTGATTCACTGGCGTTTCTTGAGTCGTCTTTCCGCTTCGTGTCGTGACTGCATTTGCGAACCCCTTAGGGTTTCCTTCAGTATTTGATGGCAGCCCTCCTTGTGGTCTCCCTGAGAGTGTTTGCGCTATTTGACCCACTTGATGCTCGAGTGCCTTCTGGGATGCCAGTTGATTCTGCAGTTGCTGGTTGATCTTTGCCATCTCCTGGTCGTGCTTTTGGAACTGAGAGTTGATTTCTTGATCCCTTTTCTTGGTGTAGGCATACATTTCAGTCATCATCTCTCTCATTGTGGGTTCTCGTTCTGCCCTTGGGGCTGCTGGTTCTTTGGTGCAAACCCCGGTGCGTTTGAGCTTCCTGCCTGGTTCTTGTAGTTGAAGCCTGCATGATTCTTCCGGGAGGAGTCGTAGCGATCCCCATAAACTGGACCTCTCTATCCTTGACCCACAAAATCAACCGTCTCTGTGTTGTGCGGGAAACTGGCAGTACAAAATCGACCGTCTCTGTGGCAAGACTACCTTGCAGAGAGTGTCGAACTTCTTCGATAACGCTTCTAGTTGAGCTGCCATCATTGTATCTTGACTCACCTGATGCACCCCTGCTTTGAGTGGAACGCTGCTTCTAATTGAGGGGTACTGGTAGTCATTCAGAGCCATTTCTTCTAGTAATTGTTCGACTTCTTCAGCAGTCTTTTCGCCGAGTGCTCCTCCAGCAGTAATGTCCACTAACTCACGGGTTTGTGGGCTGAGCCCATTGTAAAAGGTTTGGATTTGTTGATATTGCTCCAACCCGTGGTTAGGACATTTTCTCAGTAGCTCCTTGAAACGCTCCCATGTTGCAAAAGAACGATTCTCCGTGGTCCTTCTGGTACGCGTAGATCTTCAGTCGTAGCTTCGCTGTCTTTCCAGGAGGGAAGAATCGGTAGAGGAACTTCTCTGCTAAGTCGTTCCAGGTGGTGATCGAACTAGCAGGTTGTCCATCGAGCCACGCCTTGGCTTTTGATCGGAGAGAGAACGGGAACAGGCGTAGCTTGGCTACATCACCGCTCAGGCCTGGGAGCTTGAATGTGTCGCACACCTCAATGAAGGCCCGGATATGCGCGTTGGGGTCTTCATCGGCCAATCCATCAAATTGGATTGAGTTCTTGATCATAGTGCTCCCGCCAAGCTCGGCGTTGTGTAGGAGGAAAGTGTTCTTCGTGGCGGATTTGCGTCGCCCATCGTTTGCCTCTGCTGCCGACATCTGCGTCGAAACTCTCGTTCAGGTTCGTCGAAAGGTATGAGTAGATCAGATTGAGAACTTCGTCGCGTACACCAGTGCGTTGCAGGATTAGAAATTTTGGCTAAACTACAAATTTTGACTATTTAAAACATTACCGCGTCCCCGGCAACGGCGCCAAAAACTTGATGTGTGTGAAAGTGTATATAAAAATATGGTCTTACACTATCAGGTTTTAAATTTATAAAAATGGTTATCCACCTAGGGACTATACACACACGTAGGCAAGTATACCTGCCATGTATTGTATAGTTATGATAAATACCGGGATGTCGAACCTCAAGGACACGTTTTATGCAAAACAGTTAATCTTTAGTTAAGCCGGTTTATTTTTTTGTATTTGAAAATATGAATTTGAAATGTGGATGTGTTTAAGAGAACAAATTGAAGATTGGGTTTGTTTGATTCAGTAGTGTAAAAGGGTCGCTCAGGCAATGACTCCCCCACCCAGGTTTAATCGATTGTATCGGTTTTGTGCATACGCCTTGTCGCTTATGTGAATTGGGTTCCTAAGACAAGGCGACCTAATTCCTATAGACTGGTTCACTATTGGGTTATAGACAGGCCCTAAATGGTTACTAATGGTCCATGGTGAAGTGTAGACAAGTTGGTTATGGATTTGAAGTGCCCTAGGCTAAGTCTCGAGTTATCGGTGACTCAACTCACAACTGGTCGAAGGGTCACGGTACGGATGATCCTAACGGTTCTAGGGTTGTGAAGCGGTTAAGTTCTATGGATCAATTGACCCAGAAGGTCCTAGACATGACTAAGTAAGGGCAGACCCGACCTATCGGTGACTACTTGGTTTACTTGACAATTTCAAGGGTGGCTACTGGCAGAGGGTAGGTAATTTCTCACTCAGCCCTAAGGGTTGGACTCCTGATTGGTGACTAGGGTTCTTAACGATCGTGACTATTGCTAGTTCACGTGTACGCCGCAGATTTTGTGGTTCGGCTATACGATAGGATTCCTGATCGGTCGGTGCTCTGCAACCTAATGATGAGGGTCCCACAAGGCTAAGAAGTATCCAAGAACAATCAAGAACACAAATGTCATCAATTGAAACAAAGAAACAAAACTATTACTTCAAACCATAATCGTATGTAAAAACCGACACAATTACATGATTAAACCATGGTTGGGCTCGTCTATGACTAAACGATACGATGAGTTTAGCCAACCATGTTAATGTTTAAACAAAAACAAATCTGATTCAAATAGAAATTCATGGCTAAATGTAAGTACAATACCGAATCGAAGCTCAAAATAATGAAAAACGCTACTTTACGACTCGTTAAAGGCTCCAAATCTTCAGATCTTCGAAGGACTTCAATGAGGGCTTCCCTTGGCTTTTTCTCTGCTCTCCAAGATGTTTCAAATGGTGGAAATGAGCCCTCTATTTATAAGGGCCGAAATCACAAAACTTCCAAAAATGGGTCTAAGGTCCTTCATGGCCGTGAAGGAGCTCTCACGGACGTGAGGTAGTTCTCACGGCCTGGGCTACCCAGGGAAGGGTGCTTCACAGCCTGGACAGGGTCTTCACGGCCGTGAAGGCTCTCACAGCTTGCAGGTCAGGCCGTGTGGCAGTTTTCACCGGTGACTGGTTTGCGGCTCAGCATCACAGCTTGATCAGGTGCTTCACAGCTTGGTCTATCCAGGGAAAGGGGGTCTCACAGCCTGCAGGCCGTGAAGTTTTTCAGCACTTTTTGATTTTGACTTCTGTGTTTGACCGGTTGACCCGAACTTTGACTTTTCTCCATTTTCACCTCGTTTTTCGTGCCAAACTTGTTTTAACCTGGAAACTCACAATAATCATCAGAACAAATAAAATTTAATATTTTCAAGTTTATTTTGACGTTTTCCAGCCCGAAATCAGTTATATTTTCATAGCTAAAACCACACACATCATCGCATCACCTTCTTTCTTCAATCGTCAAGCCCTAATCACTTCAGCTATAGTTTGTTGTCTACCGTCTAGTCTTCTTCAATCGAGTTCGCCTAAGAATCCATGGTAGATGATTGGATGATTGTTATTTTTATGTCTAGACTATCGTGAAGGGTGATATCAATTTTTGAAATACTAATGATGATATCAATATTATATTTTTAATATTTATGCATTTTATTATATATATTAGCATTTGAACATGTATATAATTTCTAAAAAAAAATATTTTCATCATAATATACCATTTTCGAGTACTCTCCGACTACTCCCCGCCTAGGCCGAGTACTCTCAACTCTCCAGTCGGCCGTCCGAGGAGCGCCTAGCGAGTTTTGCAACCTTGGTCACTACTGGTGTAGATATATCAAAATCCACAGGAGCAGGAACTTGATGAAGATTTGTATCTTTAACATTCTCCTCACTCTTCTCCAGCATGTACAAATAATTCAGAAACGTCGATGAATTATTACAATTCTTCAATTGCCTCTGTAAAACAAAAACTTTTATCTTCAGTTCAGAAATATTTGTATGAGCTTCCAATAATTCTCTCTGTGAAGCAATGAACTTGTTTGACAACACGTTATATTCATATTTATGGTGTCGCCTCAAGTCATATTCTTCTAGAACTTCAACAGTAACCCTTTTTAACTTCCGCTTATAATCTACAACATCTACCTTCAAAACTTTATTTTGACTTTGCAACAGAACATTTTCACGCAACCTCGTGAGTTCCTCCTGAAGATTAATCACTTTTTTAGCAGCTTCAACAACAATTTTTTAGAATTCTATCATGTTTTTCTTTCCAACGTAAACTTTTGGTGAAAAGTGCCTTAAAATCTTCAATAGCTTCAGTTGCTTCAGCTTTTGCTTTGTTATATTCTTCGAACAACACATTCTTTTCTTTCAACAACTCTTCATTGATCTTAGCAAGTTCATCACACTTTGTACACTTTGAAGAAACATCTTTTGGAACTTCTGCTACGAAACATCACAACCTTTATCAACAGTCTCACACTTGCTTGATTCAGATACAGTATCAGTTTCAGATTCGATAACTTTTTCTGAATTCTGAGAAAGTTTAACAATGTGTTCCTCACATTGTATCTTTATAGTATCCCGTACTATTTTTGCTTTCTGATGATACTTGAATTGACTTGAAATTTATGTGGGTAAGGCCACAATGAGAAGTTCAAATGCATTTTTATTTCGATCATAGGACCGAGTCTCTTCAGAAGTAAAATATATTTTCTTCTTAAACTCTTTATTAAAATCATTTGGATATTTATATCCATCTGTAATCGGTATCCATAAAGTTTTATCCAAATCATCAATATATGCTTCAAAACTTGTGGCCCAACTATGATAATCTTCAAGTTTTAACAACTTTGTCACTTTCTGACGATGACGGGCAATAAATGCATAAATTACATACATTATGAAAATTTATACAGTTCGCTGCTTGGTCGTTGACAGCTTACAACACACCTCACTAACTCTTGACAAGTAACATGATCTATCTAGATACAACACACGAAACACACTATGTATGCTCTAACACCCGCCATGTACATTGGTTATTTATTATCAGTTAAATTTGTATTTCAAATTAAGTCATAGTCAAATATCATAGTGAAATTGTAGGTTGTTACTAGAATGCTTATTTCTCTCCATGATTATTGTTGTATATATTATTTCGTTTTGATTCCGCCGCAATGTACGAGAATCACAAAATTCAATTGATATTATTCAAAATTCTTACAACCTTAATATAAAGTTGATAACTGAAATTTGATTTGACGAGGGTTGCGAAACCCTCAAATTAAAGCTATGGCATTTCACTAAAACAATTTTAAAGGTATTCAAAACTTGTGATGGTTGTAATGATTACAAGTCTAATTGAATGGACAATTAGGTTTTAGAAGTATTTGCCAGTAGAGTGGGTCATTAAGCAATTGGAGGTTTATTAAAGTTGCAAAATTGAACACTAGGAAAAATAGAAATTTACATAGCCCGACCCAACCTGACCCCTCGGCGACCCGATCGACTGACCCAAATTTAAGTCCCGATCTAAAACTTCTAACGATATAAAAAATAAGAGAACTGAAAAAGTGACCCCTAGAAAAAAAAATCATAGTTTCGTCAACAAAAAAGGTAAGCAAATTCTATATAGAACTTTAATTGATGATTTAGAGATGGTTTAAATGATGCATATTGTAAGTAGTTGAAAGAATATTAAGCTTGAAAGTTCATTTCATAAATGACAAACTTTGGTAAAAATTGTACCAAAAGATAAAATGAGCAACGTGCCACCACCCCAATTGGCGTAGGGTGGGGTTGTTGTACACGACATGTGATGTCTTGTCAAGGTTATCTTGGAGTCTTATGTTTGATGGGATGAATGATTGTATGTAATGTTTTGCCCCACTTGTACCTTCAACCCTCTTACCTTAATTAGTTTGTCCTCTTCTTATAATGCTTTTAAGCATAATTTTTTTCCCTTTATTTTCTAAGTGATGATCAAGTTACAAGATATATTATTGCACGACAGTAGTTTCAACAATATGGTGGTTAATTTCGTTCTATCATGTCTTGTGGTTCTACCACACATGCATTTAAGAGCACATGGTCGGGCCGGGTATGTAAAGTTTACCCACTAGCTCGTCCTTAAATTTGGAGAAATAGGAGACAAAATTTGACATTCAAAAAGGAAATTAAACAAGATGGTTACTACACTACGTGTAACATTAGTCAATGCATGGTATGTTTTGAGCTTCGTGTATGCTTGGATTTTCTCTCAATAGTGCATAATGACGCTTTTAGATTGAAACAATTCGTAAGTATATACGAACTTTTCAATTCAATTGGATACTACAGAGAAATTTTCAAGAATGAATATGTGAAAATTTGTTGTGTAATAGTGTGCCCGACTTTTACCAAGGATCATGTTTATATGCTAGCAAGGGGAACCAACATAATAAAATGTTACAACTCTAAGTGAAAAAAGGTCAGTTAATGGTTATAACTGCAAACAGCTAGTAGTTACTTTAGCAGTAACTTGTTAGCATTAACATAATTCATGGTAAAAGGATTACTACCGAAGTACAATTACTACCGATGGTGCAGTTATACCGAACAACAAATTTACCACCGACGATTGAAATTTCTATAGACTCATAATAACTGCCGAGTTTAATAGTTTCTATCCAAGTATAGATCTGCCATAACAAAGTTATTACTGAAGCTCTAAGTTTCTATATATGGTCACGTCACAAGCGGCTTTGCCCCTTTGACTTTGTTAGAGGCTGCCATCCCTAGAACCCTGCACAAATGCACACTTCAGACCTTTCAATTTGTAACAATATTTACATATAGTAACATGATGGCACTAAAATCATAAACA
>JBCNJP010012892.1:0-13146 GCA_039602395.1 Deinandra increscens subsp. villosa | reverse complement strand
GGTTGATTTCGGACCTACACCTCCAAAACCCTGTCCGCCGACCCCACAAAATCGAACCCCGACTATTCACCATGGTACCGTCAGGACCAGATTTTGATCAACGCAATGTTAGGCAGTTGCGCTGACACCATTCAGCCCCTGGTTTCGTCCACCGAGACCGCGAAACAAGCTTGGGACATCCTCAACACTAGCTACGCTAGTGCCTCTCGTTCCCGTATTATCTCCCTTAAAACCCGTTTAGCCAAAAACCCCAAGGGTTCCCGCTCCGTCACTGAATACCTTCATGAGATGAAGGCAATAGCGGATGAACTTGCCTTAGCCAACAATCCCGTCCCTGATGAGGACCTCGCTATCCACATCCTAACGCAACTTGGAGATGATTTCAGTCCACATTACTGCTGCCTCAAGGTCCGCGATTCTCCTCTCACTTTTGCGGATCTCTTCGATAAACTCATTGATCATGAGCGCAACATCAAGGAGGCTCCGGTTGTCCCTCCCATTGCTACGGTGAACTCCACCCAGCGGCGCACGGCACGAATTTCGGCTAGACCGGTGCATGAAAATCGCTTCTCCAACCCAAGATTCAATGGTTCTGCTTCAAACTCCAAGTCACAGCCGCCGAACACTACCACTACCACCGGTTCGAGACCAAATCGTTCCGGAAAGTTTTGCAAATATTGCAACATACCCGGTCACGACACTCAAGAGTGTCGCAAGCTTGCAGGTTTTCTCGCCGCCAACAACATAACCTCCTCTATGGTCCCTGCGCCACCGCCGCAATCGGTTGTCAACACCACCGCTTCGGGCCTTTCTCCACACATGGATGTTTGATTCAGGGGCTTCCAACCATGTCACTTTCGACTCCGCCATGCTACACAACCTGTCAGAATACGGTGGTCCTGATGAGATTGTCCTCGGTAATGGTAAAACTCTTTCCATCTCTCACATTGGTCATTCACATATTTCTACACCCTCACGTAATCTTCACTTGCACAATGTTTATCATGTTCCTAATCTTCGTAATCATCTCATATCTGTTGCAAAATTGTGCAAAACTAACCAAGTGTCTGTTGAATTTTTTCCTTCTCATGTCTTGGTTAAGGATATTCGAACGGGGGCGCCTCTTCTTCGGGGAGTCAACAACCATGACGTCTACTACCTTGCCTCCCCTCATCCGTCTCAACAACTAAATTCTACAAAGTCGTCTAGTTCAATAAACGCATGGCATCACAAACTTGGACATCCCAACATTAAAGTCTTCAAGACCCTTCTCAAGGCTTTAAATTTTAATAATTTGTCCAATTTTGACTTTCATTGTGATTCATGTTCGATTAATAAAAGTCATAAACTTGTTTTTGGCTCAAATTCGTTTATTGCTACTAAACCATTGCAACTAGTATATTCTGATGTTTGGGGACCCGTATCCCCCTCTGTTGATGGTTTTCAATATTATGTCATCTTCGTAGACTATTTTTCTAAATTTGTATGGTTGTATCCCATGAAACGCAAATCGGATTTAAAAGAATTATTTCCTCAATTTAAACTTCTTGTGGAAAAATTTCTTCAAACACCTCTCATTGCCTTGTTCTCCGACAATGGCGGTGAGTATGTTGGCTCTCTGCCTATCTTCGCTCCCAAGGCATCTCACATTTTACGACACCGCCCCATACACCTGAACAAAACGGTGTGGCGGAAAGACGACATCGACACATTGTTGAGACGGGTCTCTCCTTACTTCATCACTCTCATCTTCCCATTACCTTCTGGTCCCACGCCTTCCAAACCGCCGTCTATCTAATCAACCGTCTCCCTACACCCATTCTCGATTCTCAATCTCCCTTTCGGGTTCTATTTGGTCGTGATCCATCATACACCAAATTCAAATCCTTCGGTTGTCTCTGTTATCCGTGGTTGCGACCTTATACCACTTCTAAACTTCAACCTCGTTCCACTAGATGCGTTTTTCTTGGTTACTCTTCTGACAAGGCCGCATATAAATGCTATGACCCCGTCACTGGCAAACTATATCACTCGCATCATGTTCAATTTGTGGAACACTCTTTTCCCTATGAGTCTCCCAACTCGCCACCCCTACCCACTCCTACTACATTTCTTCCGCCTCAATCTGTGACTCCTTCTCATGCCGAACCCGTACCAAACCACCCTGAACCGAACCCGGTTCCTTCCCCTACTCCGTCAATCGTAACTCCCACTCAGCCCCAAGTCGAAACTCCCCCTACCTCACCCGCTACATCCACTAATCCCTCCTCAGCCTCCTTCTCGGCTTCCTCGGCCAGCCCATCATCACTCTCGGCCTCGTCGGCCACCACCCCACCATCCACCCCTTCCGTTGTATCCACTCCTCCTTCCTCCAATCCTTCTTCCACCAACTCCAATTCCGCTGCCTCCACCCCTCCCCAACCGCCACCCTGTGAACGCAAACCCAACTCTCGCTATTTCAACGATCAGTTCGTCAACAACACCACCCTTCATCCCATACCACCTGCGCTTAAGCCATCCACTCACACTCAGGCGTGTAAGGACCCGAAATGGCGAAGTGCAATGGATCTTGAGTACAACGCACTTCTGCATAATCATACATGGGATCTTGTTCCACCATCATCTCATACACCCATTGGTTGCAAATGGGTTTTTCGCATTAAGCGACTGCCGGACGGGTCCATTGATAAGTACAAGGCACGCCTCGTAGCCAAAGGTTTCCATCAGCAATATGGTAAGGACTTCTTTGAAACGTTCAGTCCTGTTACCAAACCAGTCACGATTCGAACTATTCTCTCTATCGCTCTCTCCCGTGACTGGCCTTTGCGTCAACTTGACGTCAACAATGCGTTTCTTCATGGGACTCTTCATGAGGAAGTTTACATGCAGCAGCCTCCTGGCTATGTAAACTCTCAGTTTCCGGATCATCTATGTCGTCTTCGGAAATCCATCTATGGCCTTAAACTGGGTAAGCTCAGTGTACCAGGCACGTGGTGCGACTATTTGCTTTCCTTTGGCTTTCCTTAAACAGGCACCACGTGCCTGGTACACTGAGCTTACCCAGTTTTTGCTTTCCTTTGGCTTCAAAAAGTCCATGGCAGATCAATCTCTATTCATCTATCAGCATGGTCCGACTATTTGCTATTTTATGGTCTACGTTGATGACATTGTGTTAACTGGCAATGACCCACGATTTCTTGATCATTTTGTTGACACGATTAGTCGCAGGTTTTCTGTCAAGGACCTCGGTATTGGTTGAGAATATTCAGTATATTGATTACCAAATCATAAAGTACATCGGGTATATATACACAATAATATTACACAACGCACCCTCTACATTATAAACATATACATATAATATATCGACTAATACGCCCCCTCAGACGGAGCGGGAGGAGGACGAACGCGTAGACTGTCTCTGAAGCTGCAAAACAAAGGACGTGGGAGCCCTTTGGTAAAAATGTCTGCATATTGATACTCTGCGGGAACATGTAAAACTCGAATATTCCCAACACGAACCTGTTCCCGAACAAAGTGTATGTCGATCTCTACATGTTTAGTGCGTTGATGTTGAACCGGATTTCCCGATAAATAAACTGCTGAGACGTTGTCGCAGAAAACAACAGTGGCGTTTTTCAATGGAGAATGCAACTCAAGCAGTAAATTTCTCAACCAACTAACTTCCGCTACAGCATTAGCGACACCCCGATATTCTGCCTCGGCACTGGATCGGGACACAGTATGTTGACGTTTAGAGGACCAGGATAATAAATTATCACCCATGAAAACACAATACCCGGAGGTCGATCTGCGAGAATCAGGACAACCCCCCCAATCGGCATCGGAGTAAGCCGTAAGAGTAGTAATCGAGGAGCTAGTAAGCCGCAATCCATGATCAATAGTGCCCTGTATGTAGCGCAAAATGCGCTTCATGAAATTAAAATGTGTGTCACGAGGGGCATGCATAAATAGGCAAACCTGCTGAACCGCGTAGGAGATGTCAGGCCGAGTGAAAGTAAGGTACTGTAGAGCACCCGCTAAGCTCCGATATAACGTCCCGTCAGGAAGAAGATCACCATCTGTTTCACTCAATTTACCATCAGTGTCAACTGGAGTAAGGGACGGCTTACACTGAGACATGGAAGCCCGGGCAAGAATCTCTCGAGCATACTGTGACTGCTGTAGGAATAAACCAGACGAATCTCGGTGAACAGATATGCCCAGGAAATGATGTAACGGACCCAAATCAGACATGGCAAACTCGGCAGACAGCGTAGTAATGATGCGTCTAAGGAATGAATCATCCGAAGCGGTTAAAACTATGTCATCCACATATAACAGTAAGTATGCTGTGTAAGTCCCTTGCCGGTATACAAAGAGAGACGAATCAGAGATGCTGCTAGTGAAACCATTCGCCAATAAAAAAGTCGAGAAGCGAGTATACCATGCACGGGGAGCCTGTTTGAGTCCATAAAGTGAGCGTTTAAGGCGGCATACATGATCAGGATGAGACGAATCAAGGAACCCGGGTGGCTGCTGCATGAACACCGTTTCCTGTAAATCACCGTGTAAAAAGGCGTTTTTCACGTCCAACTGGTGAATGGACCATCCTCGTGAGGTGGCCAAAGATAACACAGTCCTGATCGTAGCCGGTTTGACAACCGGACTAAACGTCTCCATACAGTCCACGCCAACGGTTTGGGATTTACCATTGACAACTAAACGCGCTTTATAGCGCTCGAGAGTCCCGTCCGCCTTAAACTTATGTCGGAACAACCAAATGCATCTGATAACTGGTTGTCCCGGCGGCCGCGGTACTAATTCCCAGGTGTCGTTTGCCTGTAATGCCTCAAATTCAGTAAGCATAGCCCTGCGCCAGTTAGGATCCTGTAATGCTCGGGTGTAAGAGGTAGGGACCGGGGAAAGGGATGGTTTGGCATCGGTGTGGAGGTTAAGTCGGGTTTGGGGTTTAGTTATGCCAGCTTTCAAACGGGTGGTCATGGGGTGTTGGTTAACGGGTGGAGGAGGGGTGTCCGACGAATCGGAGCTAGTTGAGGAGGTAGACTCGGTGTGGGCCGGCGATGGGCTAGGAGAGGGAGTTGAGCGGTGGGCTGTTGTGGGGGGTGTGGGCTTGCGAGTGGGGCGGAGTATGTGGGGCAGGTTGGGCTGGATCGAACGAGGGAGGAGGGTAGACTACAGGAGGGTCGATAGGAGCCGGGGGGTTAGGTCGATGGGAGAGTGTCTCAAAGGGAAAATCATGCTCGTCGAAGACGACATGGCGGGATATGTGGACCCTACCGGTGACAGGATCAAAGCACCGGTAGCCTCTGAAGTTGCTCGGGTATCCGAGGAACACACACCGGACGGATCGATTGTGAAGTTTGTGGGGTAGGAGCTGCGTAATTGGCAGTGGGGAATTGTGGGCTAGGGGCGGTGGGTTGGTGGGCCTGGTAGGGTATAAAGGTGGGCTGGGAATAATAGGGAGAGGGTTGGGCCTGGTATTGGTGATAGGGTTGGGCCGGATAGGGTGAGGGAGGGGGCTGTGGGTAATAACCGGTCCAAGGAGTAGGCTGGTTGGGCTGGGACCGATTTCGGTTATTGTTTCTGGGCCTGTTGAAGTTTCGACGACCCCGTCCACGATAATTGGAGTTGGGCCGATAATTGAGCGGGTCGGTTGGGTACTGGTAAGTCGGGTAGTTAGGAGGAGGCGGGTTAGGGTAATTCGGAGGTGGTGGGTTGTTTGGGCGGTGGTTCGGCTGGGGGTTTTGAGCAGGTTGGTTCGGTGGGTTGGTGTTAGCCGCTAGCACCTGGTTGTTTGGATTGTGGCGAGCCGCAATCCTATGCATCTCCAATTGAATCATGTTCCGAGCCTCTTCCCAAGACGGTGAGCCTTGATTAATAATCGTTCCAACAGTGTCGTATTCCGCTGGTAACCCACGAACAAGTTGTAATACCTTTCTGTCTTCATCAACCTGGTGTCCACAATCGATTAACTGTTCCGATAGATCGTGGATTTTCTGAAAGTATTCGTCCATGTTGGAACAGGCCGCCAGGGTTAGATTAGTGAATTCCTGCTCGAGAGCAGCGGCTCGAGAGCCTTTATTGTTATTGAAGATGCCTTGGATCTTTAACCAGACCTTCCTGGCGGTAGTGTCATTCTCCACAACACGAGGAAGGTACGTATCAGATAACGTACCGTAAAGCCATTGGAGAACAACGGAGTCAATCTCCACCCAAGTGGTGTATATCGGATCAGTGGTAGCCGGAGGTTCGGTGCCATCGATGTGATTAGTGACTTTATACGCTTTAGCATGCAACTGAAAGAATTTAACCCACATGTTGTAGGTTATGAGTTTTCCGTCAAGAACTTTCACTTTGAGATGAATGTTATTGACCGTGTATGCGTGATGAAGGATGTCAGTTGCTTCTTTGAGGGCAGCAGCAGCCGTGGCAGCACCACCGTCGGCCATAGCGTCAGACGAATCGACGACAGAATGAGTGGAGGAGGGGCTGCGAAGTGACGACGAGTCGTCGGAGAGGGTTGAAGTCGGCTGCGAAGTGGGTATGGCCGCCAGGATCGATTAGGGTTTAGGAAAAAAAGGAAAACCAATTAAGGCTGTGATACCATATTGGTTGAGAATATTCAGTATCTTGATTGCCAAATCATAAAGTACATCGGGTATATATACACAATAATATTACACAACGCACCCTCAACATTATAAACATATACATATAATATATCGACTAATACTCGGTCCTATTCATCATTTTCTGGGTATTGAGGTCATTTACGCGCCCTCGGGTCTATTCTTATCTCAACATCGTCACATTGCAGATGTGTTGCATACTTTTCAGATGGCCGGCGCCAAAGAGGTGGCTACGCCACTTGCATCTTCGGATCCTTTGTCCCCCGTTGACTCATCTCCTTCCGTTGATTCAACTCCCTATCGTAAGCTTGTTGGGTCACTCCAGTATCTAGCCTTCACTCGCCCTGATATCTCCTTTGCTATCAACAAGTTCTCCCAATTCATGCACGATCCTAAACAGTCTCATTGGCAATCTCTCAAACGTGTCCTTCGGTATCTCAAGGGTACCATCCATTATGGTTTGTTCCTGAAACGCCATACCGAGCTCAATCTCTCAGCATTCTCGGATTCTGACTGGGGCGGTGTACATGACGGTGGTCGGTCTACTACGGCCTATGCTATTTATCTTGGTACTAATATAATTTCATGGAAATCTACGAGACAGAAGTCGGTGTCTCGCTCTTCCACGGAGGCTGAATACAAAGCATTAGCTAATGTTGCAGCTGAACTTAGTTGGATCAAGAATCTTCTATTTGAGCTCAAGGTTCCGGTTAAGGATCCGCCCTTATTGTTCTGCGACAATACGGGCGTAACTTATGTTTGTGCTAATCCGGTTTATCATTCACGAATGAAACACATTGCGCTTGATTATCATTTTGTCAGAGAACAGGTTGCAGCAGGTACACTCAAGGTATTCCATGTTAATTCTAAGGATCAAATTGCTGATATGCTTACGAAGCCTCTCTCTCGGGCACCATTTCTTCAAAATCGGTCCAAGATTGGTGTCTCCGATGGAGCCTCCATCTTGCGGGGGCGTGTAAAGGAGTAATATTCTCGCAATAATTTCTTGATCTAGTTGCCTATTTAGCTCTTGTATATTTTAGTACATTGTTGTATTTAGTTTAGGAATGTATTGTGATTTCCTTTCCTTTGTATTTGTACTATTATTTATTCTCCTTGTAATGGAATGCAAATTACTTTTTCTCCAATACATCTTCAAATCGGCATAGACTTACCGAATCCTGGCAATTGCAATTCCTTCAAGAAAAAGACCATCTGTTTCAAAATTTATTCATCTTTTAGAAAACATTGCAAAAAGCATACCCTAAAAAAAACCAAAGAAGTCATTATAAATATAAGCATATCACCTATTATTACGAATGTCCAAGACAAAGCCCTCAACATTATCCCTCTTTAAAGTCTCAGTTGATGACAACAGCTAAAATGATAATCTGTTAGAAGCATCCCAAGTTTTGTTGATGAAATAATATATCACTTATCGGTTTTCATTTGGTGATCATGAAAAATGACACCATATAACTAAAACCAACTATAATCTAGAAATTGCAGTTTTTGTTTCTATGCTCAAACTCTTTCACAAATGACATTATTTATACTATCCATTAAGCTGATCAAGAGTGCAAGCAACTTTCCCCACCGTATCATGGATGAGGTAGGGGCCTTCTAATGACGTGTCATTGAGGTCATGTAAAAACCTAATTAACCTAGGTAGCTAGGGTAAGTCAGGTATCGTATCCATGAGAAGCATGTTGTTAATGTTATATGGTTCGTTTGATTGCTTAACTAAATAAAACTAAATTATAATAAAAAGCTAAAAGGTGTAAAAGTTGGATTTTGATTTTTAAATAAAAACTGAAAACAAGAATAACAATGAATAAAAATATGATCACACATAGGGTTCAGGTGAAAATTGGACAATGAAAACCTAGTTTGATTGATCGAAAAACTGTCACATAGACATGAATTGATTATCTCATTTAACTTGAAAGACTCACACAAGACCAAGGAATCTGGCGGATGTTAGTTAAACGTCCAAAACCGAATAACGACTCCAGCTAAGATGTTGTTTTAGTGTGTCAATTTGATAGAAATAGAATTGATAATTACTTAAGAGTTAAATCGAAATTTAACAAGCAAGTAAACCAAAACCTAAAAACAAACCAGTAATCAAATTAAACAACTCAATGACTTTTCACTCAATCACCAATTGAGGGATTAAATTTACACCCAGTTATAGAACAATCAAACATTAATATTCAAAACCCTAAACTAACCCTGCACTTAGGTATGATCATAAATAATTTAGCAAATCATCATAATAAAGAATTCAAATTTTATCAATATAAGATTCTTTATCAAGAGTAATCAACTAAAGAACTAGATAAGACAACACATAATCACTTTCGGCTTCAGGTTTGGCTACTTAGTTGCAACACTTCAATATGACGAACCAATGTTTAATCAGCTACTTAGACATAACACATATTGATTCCATATTAACCTTAGATAGATTCATTACAAAATGCACCAACGAGACAACACCATCGGAAAACTCATTATAATCTAACATGAACCATAACAAACCGCAAAAACAATGCATCTCCTAACTACATTAACTAGGTTGAGATGACATCATTAGGAGATTCTAAATGCTTTTCCGATTAACATACGAAGCAATAACAAAAGTATAATCATACCAAATAAGTACAATCACTCCATTGCTTAAACACGAGCTCAAAACATTAAAGCATAGTTGCTACTTGTTGTCAACTTTGACATACAATTTAAATATATGATTAGTTACATAGACATAACTTGTATTGATTGATTCCCTAACCATGAACACGATCTATACCTAAATACCTAATCACACCAACATGAATCCCCTAATTAAACTAAGATGAGATGATGACACCATTGGATAATAACAATAATAAACTGTTTCAGAATTAATATCATCAAACAGTAACACAAGAATAAACATGAATTCATATTGTCACAATTCAATAAATATTCATGTATTAAATACTAAATTCATGCATCAAAATTGAACAGTAAAAACCCAAACCGTAATACCGATTATGATCATGAAAAACACACCAACCATTAGAATACCATCTCCACGAATCTTCTCTTCTCTGAAAGGGGAACTGTCGCAACTGTAGTGCCGTCAAAACTCCCTGTCCATCTGAATGCTCTCTAGGGATGAGCAGGCTACCGTACCCGTACCTGACCGGTACCGGTCCCAGTTAGTACCCGGTCTCGTTTTAAACAAAAACTGGGCATCGATCCCGGTACCTGATATATCGGTACGGGTACCGGGATTTGGGTATAATACTTATTTGGTACCTACTTAGAAAATTCCAAAACTTTTACCTGCTTTTGTATGTTCAACATGCTATATCAAATCAAACTTGATACAAAGACTATCCGTAGCAGGGCGCCATCCCCCCCCCCCCCCCCCCCCCCCCCCCCCCCCAAAAAAAACAAAAAACAGAAAACAAGATGGCACCCCTATAACCCCCTCCACCACTACGCCAGGGCTCCATGTTAGCCTTCCTGCCCTTTGGCGTTATATATATGGCGCTCCCCCCCCCCCCCCTGATTATGATTGGTTCATGTTTTGCAACTTTGTCTTTATTGGTTAGTTTAAAAAAAAATAAAAATTCTTTTAAATGGATGACACTAGTAAATATAACCCCCTCTTCACTACACCACTTTTAGTCATAACCCCTATTGCTGACTTGGATGTCACATGACGAATAACCCCCAAGGGAGGGGGGGGGAGCTATGACTACACATAGCCTAATAAACTAAGCTTAATAAAAACACAAACAATGACCACGGTGGCCCGGCGATGATTTTCAGGCAAGGCCGCTTAGTAGTTCGGCGACTCTTGAAATCTTGATCAACGTTCATGGGACAGGGAAAAGAGATCGCTTGTTCCGCTAACTCCGCTTAGGGTTTTTGTTGGAGTATAACGTTTCATGTTCAAGTCCCAGGAGAATAGGAGATTATGTTTTATTTTTATTAATTGTGTTTTAAATAATAATAAAAAAAGAACTATATGTATTCTCGGGTACCGGTACTCAATCGGGTATTTTTTTAATTTTTACCTGGTCCCGGTTAGGTACCGTATTCCGAAAAATCGACATAAGTGGATCCTGGTCCTGATACTCAATATGTCGATACGGGAAAGACCGGTACGAAGACCGGGTACAAAATGCTGATCCCCTCCGTGGCTCTCCCTTTAAAACCCTTTATCGATTTGTCTTCTGATATTCGTATGGGCCAAACCCACGTGCCCTCATAATTGTGGTAGGTTTTAGCTTCTTCTTTTTTTTTCTTTTTTTTTTTTAAAATTTTCTCTTCGATCCATTAGCAGCCCAAAATCACTGATCCATTTTAGTTCCGAATTTAACCTGCACATGAATTAATCTATTAGGGTGGGAGGTATGCTCATTTCTTTGATGTATTAGGCATCAAATTGGACCAATAGGATGATGCCAACAGGAGAGAGAAAATTAATGTAGATGTAGTGATGATTTTGTAGGGGGTATGCTCATTTCATAGTTAGGCATGGATTAATTATTTTTTTTCATTTTCTTTTTAATCTAAAACAAATAAAATTAAGCTAAAACATTTAATATAAAATAAAAACATAACAATTCATTAGATTAAAAAAAATTTCAAAGTCCTAAAAATTAAAAAATTTACCAAGTCCTAAAAATATAAAATTACCAAGTCCTAAAAATATAAAATTACCAAGTCCTAAAAAAAATTACCAAGTCCTAAAAAAAAAGTCCACAATCTAAAAATCACACGGCCATCCGTATCTAGCCGCAACTCGACGTTTTTCATCTAAAAGTACCGTGAGGAGTGATTCGGGCACGTTCTCGTGAGGCCTCAGATACAACTCGAGGTCACGTGCCCGTTGTTCTTCGTCCATCGTCTCCCATTGTCGATCCATCGTCCTCCCAACCTTCTCGTACATTTCCCTCTTCTTTAGAGCGGTTTCATGTCGAACAGTCCGCTTGTCGACCTTTTCATCCTCCCATTTCAACTCAAACCTCTCCATCACCTCCAAAGCATTCGCCGATCCTTTTGTCGTCGACGAGTCACCACCCGACTTCTTGCTTGAGCCTTTTCTTCGTGGCGGTTGACTCGGCATCGAGTTCTCATTCAAGTCGGGCAAACGACTCGGCAATTGTGCCGAGTCGGCATCGTTTGACGTTGTGTACTCGCCCGATACCGATACCTTGGCCCTCTTCGACGACGATCCAACACCACCAACCTTTTGTTGTGGTGCAAGCCACTTTGGGTGATCCTTCACCACCTTCCAAGCTTCGATGTGCGTGAAACCTTTATTTTCATACATTTGTTGGTAATCCTTCATCGTCCTCTCACGAACGTCAGCATCACTCGCACCACTAGCCCACGCACGTGTCTACGATTAAAAAAAAATAAAATATATTTTTAGAAATTATTTTTTTTATAAAGTAATTTTTATAAAAAATACTTACATTTTGGATGTACAACCCGTTGAACCTCGACATCGCCTTGTTCAAGTTGTTCCATTTGGTGTTACTCATGTGAACGGTTCGACCGGTATCACGTCCACTCAAACCGTTGAAGTGATTGAGGACCCGTTGCCAAAAAGAATCACGTGATTGTTGATCACCAACTCTCCCGTCTTCGGTGATGTAGATGTAGGATTGCGCCAAAATCGTTTCTTCCGCGGGCGACCAATAGGTCCTCTTCTTCTTGCCACCTTTCACCGGTTGTGTAGGTTCCTCGGCTTCTCCCTCTTCGGCATCGTCTTGCATAGCGGCTTCTTGTTCTTCTTCCCCCGCTTCTTGCTCCTCAACTTCAATTTCTTCATCAACTTCCTCCGAATCGGAGTCAACATCAACACGTCGAGGTTCACGATATTGGGTGTTATGATACATCGATTGGTGTTGTTGAATTTGCGATGAATGCGGCGGGTAAAAAGAGGGTTGTGATCCATAACGCCCATGCACTAAATTAACAAAAGATTGTTGTTGATAGAAACCGGGTTGTGATGGTGGCGGAGGTGGTGGTTGTGAGTAAAAAACGGGTGGTTGGTTTGGTGGTGGTTGCGAGTGTGGTTGAGGAACGGTGGAGGGTTGAGCTCGATCTTTCCGTATTTTCGGTCGGAATTTTTTTCCTCCGGTAGCGGGTGACTTGTTCTTCTTTGATGAATCCATTGTGAATGAGAGTGTTTGAGAGAGGAGTAGGGTGTAGGAAAAGTGTATAAAATTTGGTGGTTTAAAGGAATTTATATAGTGGAGTGGAGGAATTGATTTAAAAAAAAAAAAAAAACAAATGGTTCAAACGGTCAAAAAATTGACCGTTGAACGGTCCAATTTCCTCGGCATCCATCGGCATTCAATTGTCGAAAACTCGCTCCACCTACGCCGAATTAGCCATGCCGAGAGACGAGATGTGTATGCCGAATTCGTCATACTTGATGCCGTGCCCATGCCGATGGGCAAAACATGCATACCGCCAA
>JBCNJP010012891.1:0-13152 GCA_039602395.1 Deinandra increscens subsp. villosa | reverse complement strand
GCCCGAAGCATGTCTTCCAACGTTTGGATGGTCCTCTCGCTTTGGCCGTCGGTTTGGGGGTGATATGCCGTACTGAGGTGTAATCTAGACCCCATTTCCTCTTGGAACCCTTGCCAAAATTCCGATGTGAACCGGGTGTCCCGGTCCGATACTATGGAAACCGGCACCCCGTGGCGAGACACAATTTCGTCAATATAAATATCGGCCAGTTTCTCCGATGAGGTCTTCTCTCGAATAGGGAGAAAGTGTGCACTTTTGGTCAGCCGGTCCACAATCACCCAAATAGCGTCGTGGTTTCTAGCCGTTCTTGGCAGCTTGGTTACCAAGTCCATAGTCACATGTTCCCATTTCCACACGGGAATTTCCAAGGGTTGCAACTTCCCGTATGGTCTTTGGTGCTCAGCCTTGACTTGTAGACAAGTCAAGCATCTCTCGACGTACTTGACTATGTCACGTTTCATCCCGGGCCACCAATAATTGGCCTTTAAATCGTTATACATCTTTGTTGCCCCCGGGTGTACCGTGTACCGCGACTTATGGGCTTCGTCTAATAACATATTCCTCACGTCACATGAGTTGGGAACCCAAATTCGCCCGAAGCGGGTCTTTATTCCACTTTCTTCATCCACTAGATCTTTTACTTGGCCCACAATCCGCTCTTTCTTCCAGTTTTCTTCTTTGACTGCTTCAATTTGGGCCTCCTTGATCCGTAATATCAAGTTAGAGGTCACCACAAGTTGCATAGATCTCACTTTAATGGGCGCATAATCCCCCTTTCGGCTTAGGGCATCGGCTACCACATTAGCCTTGCCCGGGTGATAGTGAATCTCGCAGTCATAGTCCTTGATCGTCTCAAGCCATCTTCGTTGCCTCATGTTCAAGTCCTTTTGGTCGAAGAAGTACTTGAGGCTTTTGTGATCAGTGAAGATAGTGCATTTGGCCCCATACAAATAATGTCGCCAAATCTTCAAGGCAAACACTACCGCCGCCAACTCTAGGTCATGCGTAGGGTAGTTTTGCTCGTGCACCTTTAGTTGCCGAGATGCATACGCGATCACCTTGCCTCGTTGCATCAATACACATCCGAGGCCAATTTGTGACGCATCAGAATAAACCACCATGTCCTCGTTGCCCTCGGGCAGAGTTAACACCGGGGCTTGAGTAAGCTTTTGTTTGAGGCTTCGAAATGCCTCCTCTTGCTCGGTACCCCATACAAACTTGGTTTCTTTCTTAGTCAGCTTCGTCAAGGGTAAGGCTATTTTCGAGAAATCTTGAATAAATCTCCGATAATAGCCTGCTAACCCGAGGAAACTCCTAACCTCGGTGGGAGTCTTAGGGGCTTCCCATAATGTTACCGCTTCAACTTTAGCCGGGTCCACCTTAATCCCCTCGGATCCAATTACATGGCCCAAGAATTGCACTTCTCTTAGCCAAAATGCACATTTGGAGAACTTGGCATACAACTTCTCAACTCTTAGTCTCTCAAGTATCTCTCGTAAATGCTTGGCATGCTCGGCCTCGCTCCGAGAGTAGATCAAAATATCGTCGATGAAGACTATCACCGATTTGTTCAGCATGGGTTTGCACACGCGGTTCATTAAGTCCATGAAGGCCGCCGGTGCGTTTGTTAACCCAAAGGACATCACGCAAAATTCGTAGTGCCCATAGCGAGTTCTAAAGGCCGTCTTGGGGATGTCCTCCTCCTTCACCTTCAATTGATGGTACCCTGACCGCAAGTCGATCTTGGAGAACCATTTGGCCCCTTGTAATTGATCAAATAGATCGTCAATTCGGGGCAAGGGATACCGATTTTTCACCGTGAGTTTGTTTAACTCCCGGTAATCAATGCACATCCGCATACTCCCATCTTTCTTCTTTACAAATAGAACCGGGGCTCCCCATGGTGAGATACTCGGCCTAATAAACCCCTTATCCAGCAACTCTTGGATTTGGGTATTAAGTTCTTGCAACTCTGGGGGCGCTAACCGATATGGTGCCCGTGCTACCGGCTTGGCATTCGGAACTAGGTCAATTCTGAATTCCACATCTCTATCCGGAGGCATACCCGGCAATTCTTCCGGGAACACATCTTTGAATTCTTGGACTACCGGTAACTCATCTATTACCGGTCCTTGTACTCTTGTGTCGGTCACCATAGCTAAAAAGGCTCGGCATCCCTTTTTTATGTACTTTCTCGCTTTGTGCATGGAGCATATTATGGGAGTTCCGCTTTTGTCTCCCAGTATGGTGACTTTGTCTCCCGTAGGTGACGTGAGTTCAATTGTCTTGTGATCACATATCACTCTCGCGTGGTGGCGGGATAGCCAATCCATACCTACCACCACCTTGAACTCTCTCATAGCCATGGGGATGAGGTCAATGGAGAATTCCTCCCCGTTGATGGTGATCGTGCATCCCCGACATACATCATAAACAAGTACAGATTTATCGTTAGCAACTTCTACTTCTAAAGGTACATGCAGTTTTTCAATCACAAATGAAGGGTGCTTAACAAAATCAATTGAGACAAATGACCTATTAGCACCCGTATCAAATAATACACGTGCAGGCAACGAATTAATCGGAAAAGTACCTGACACGACGTTGGGGTCAATCTTGGCCTCATCGGCCGTTAGCTGGAATGCCCTTCCGGTGGCCCGCGGAATTTCAGTTTTTCCTCCAGTCCTTGACCCTTCACCCATCAATTTTGGGCAGTTCGGCTTCTTATGACCCGTCTGATAGCAGTTGAAGCATCTAACTACTTCAGAGGGGCAATTGGAGACAAGGTGGCCCTTTTTGCCACAATTCAAACATGGTCGATCTTTGAAGAGGCACTCTCCCGGATGCCCCCTCCCACAAATCTTGCATTTGGAGTTTCCCCCTTGAACTCCTTCTTTTTGGGAGATTCTCCCGTTCTCTGCTTCTTTGGAGGGTTTGACTGTGCCTCATTAGGCCCTCTCCTTTCACGAGTTTCTTCCCTTCGGGTGATATCAAGTTCCCGAGCCCTCGCAGCGTTAATCATTTCTTCCACCGTGTTGAAACTCGTTAGGGGCACAAAGTCCTTAATCTTGGGCTTTAGCATGTTCCTATAGAAGAACATCCTTGCCCCTTCGGTAGGCAACACATCCGCACAGAACCTGACCCGATCAAGGTAGATCCCCGTGATTTGATCTACCGTTTGGTCATCGGTCTGCTCCAATTTGAGAAACTCCTGCTTGAGTTTGTTCACCATTGCCTTCGGGCAATGATGTTCAGTAAAGATCTCTTTGAATTCGGGCCACGTTAATGCATTAATTGCAACGTCCCCTTTTTCTTGGGCCTTTGCATCCCACCAATCTTTCGCCCGGTCCCGGAGTAGACCCGTGGCATAACTCACTTGATCATCTTCTTCACAATGGGTCCGGCGGAATACACCCTCCACGTTGGTGATCCACCGATGGCAAGCAATAGGATCCACCTCACCCGAATAGTGAGGGGGTTTGCAAGCCATGAACTTGTTAAAAGAACAACGTTTCTTTGTCTTTTCGGGCTCCCCTCGATTTAGAAGAACCCCCTTTAGCTCATCAAATTTTTCATTCATGGTCTTAAGAAGATCCTCTTGGATCTTGTGCACGTATTCCGGGAGGGCGGCATCAATAGCCCTCCCGACTTCTTCAGCAATTCGGGCGTTAAGGGCCTCGTTTCTCTGCTCCTCAGTCAAGCCGTCCCCAACTTGGTTCGTCATGACACTACAGAGTTTAATTCAACCAGTTAGTTCATATATCAATTCCCCTTGCCTAGAGCAGGGTTGTTATGGACTCCCCTTGGCCATTACCAAGGGTGTCACACATAAGGTTACGGGTTTATAGCAATTCCCATAACCCATTTTAAACTATTCATGCGTCTCCCGTATCCTCGGTTCCGGTGCAACTCACCATCCCCGTACACGATCTGAAATTACCAAGTGGTGCATCAATTATGCACCCTTAGTTTCTTTCCATAGCACACACTAGAATTATAATCATACATCATTTAAAAATTCAACACATACCCGGATCTCCGCGGAAGCTCGAACAGAACACTTGGCCATTATCTCGAGCACGGGTTTGAGTTCAAGAGTCAAATTACACTTGAATCCCTCAAACCTCGGCTCTGATACCAACTTGTAACAACGCAAATTATTTTTACTATTTCGTTAACAAATATTTAACTTGAAAAGTGGTCCCAGAAAATTTCGTTGAAAAGTGTTCGTTAATATGATAACGTCTTGCATTTTCAACCACATACACAATATAACGAGTTTCAAAATACAAGTTAATTCGAATTCGGTTACTTCCGTAAGTTAACCAAAATGCTTTAAGTTCATCAAAACAATAGCGTCCAAGTGTTCGGTCCAACTTGAGTTCGACGGGATCCGTTGCTAATTGGTGTTTTTACCTGCAGTTTAATCACGTCCCATTAGTACGTAACATCTAGGGAAGTTAGAACGACATGTAAGCATTAAAACGGAGTCAAAATTTCTGATTTGAAACTGCTCCACCGTAAGCTACGCTGGCCACCGTAGCTTACGGTGGCTTCAGCAGCCTTACGGTGGCCAGGTGCTGTACTACGGTGGGTGCCAGGGTTGCAGGGCCACCGTAGCTTACGGTGGCCACCGTAAGCTACGGTGGTACCTGTAGTCTTGGTACCCCGTTTTGGTCCTTTTTCTGCTAAGTCACCCCGGGTATGTTTCCCACCGTACTCAAGTTCCAGCACATGAATTGAGCTCTACTAACTGGTTAGAACTCTTATAACTAGTCATGGACTAATACCTTCATTACTTTGCGTTTACCTTACCCGTTTGACCCATTAAGAACCGTATCATGCCAACCACATATCCAAGACTTAAGAAGGGAACCCAAACATTGGGCATTCACTCTTTGACATGTTCACAATACAACATGGTGGGAAATATCCCAAACCTCGGCTATCACACAAATTTTAACAATTATTAAAGAGGATTCTCAATATAAGGAAAACGTGTAACCAACGAAGGAGTCTATGTCTTTACTAAGGCTTGAATTCCCATTTATGCGATATAGTCCCCTTTACCGCCAACCGAAGGCTCAATTAGCTCTTCAAAGTATATTCGTATCGGTTGTCCATTGGTTAGGGTCTTTAGGTGGGTGTGGACAAGGCAACCCAATATGATCGCCTATGCCATATCCCTCTCCCCACTATGAGAGAAACCATCTATTCTCCCATGAGGTGGGAATTTACTTTTCCCCGCCACTATGGTCAAGGACCAACAACAAATTACTCAACCTTGCTAACATACTAGTATAACGACAAAATGTACGTTACCTCGATTGCTTGACGTTCCACTACCACTAGCGTGAGCTTGATTACTTCCTTCGAAGCCTTGATTGCCTATATGATTAATAACTAATTAAGACCATAGTCATAACAAGAATTTCACAACCATGGCATCAATTACAAGATATCACCCAATCATGGTGACATCAACAATTTCACAATTCTATCATCATGTAAGACCTCGATCTACACCAAGTTCACCATTCAAGCATATGTACAAACGTTACATGATCTTTACTAACATACAACCCGTTTCATCACGGGATCATTGTCACGTGCTTTCTATGATTTCCTAGCCACAATTCATGGAAATTTACTCAATTATAGTCTAAGGGTCTTCACACAAGCATTTCATCAAACACATGGTAGGCATAATATAAGTTATTAGTCCTAACTTGGTTTTCATGCTTGCTAGTCACCATCTCACCTCTATTAAGTGAGATTCAAGTCTCATACATGTAGATACACACAATGTTCACAGGAAATTCACATATACACACAATTTATCTCATTGTCTAGGAACCCCCAACTTGGGTTTTTCGCAATTCATGGGCTAGTCACCAAATTGGGAGGCTAGCCCTCCTAATACAATATCTACATGTGTACAAGCATCTCAATTTCAGCATATAGCAACCAGAACTCATCAATTTCATGATCTACACATCAATTTCCAAGTTCCTACACATGCATTAAGGTGGGGGTTACACTTACTTGGTCAATTAGATAGTAGGACACAAGGATTTCCCTTCCAAATCCACACACATGCATAAAATCGCAGGTCTCAAGAGGGGGAGCCAGAAATTCGAGTTCAAGAGGTGGAGGAGGCTTTGGGTTCGATCTACAGGAGGAGATGTCGATCTCCTCCTTGTTTCCAGCTTTTTCACTAGACTAGTTTGCACAATTTGCAACTTTAGTCCCTCCACTTCTAACTCTTTGCAATTGTTAACATAATATGGCTAGTTTCACATGTAACCCTCACATTATAACTTATTTATGCAATGTTCTAGCAAATATAGGTTTTCTATTAAACCCCAAGTTAAGTTTACACAAAAATTTAACGAAAAGTACAAATCGTAACCTTTGTTATCCACATATTTAGCAGTGTTGTGGATATATATACAGTTGTCGGATAATTAGCAGCAAGATGTCCAGGCTGCCGACATGCATAACAAAGTATCTCACAAAATTTAAAAACATTTTGAAAAATTTTGTGCATTGTGAGAACATGAAGAACGATCAGAACTAAAATTGTCAAAGAAATCATCATAAGAATCATACCTTGGAGATGGACCCCGCGAAGTACCTTATGAGTCAGGTGAAGAACCTCCAGAAGAATAAAACAGTTGTTTCGTCTGAGGAGGTGATTTTTTTTGAGTTTTGATCTTCAAGACTTTCTCTTTCTTCGTTGATTGTTGTTCTTGAATAGGAATATCTTTAACTTCAAATCCTAAACCTTTGTGCTTGAAACCTGAAGTCTTTGAAGACTCGGATTGAGAACTTGAAGCATCTATTCCTTTTGCTTCTCTAGTAAATTGATCTTTAATTTCCTTAAGCTTGTTCTCTTGCACTAAAGATTTAGCGGCTTCCAGATGAAGAACTCGAGCATTTAGCAAGGTTTCCAAAAATGTTTTCATCTTTCAGAAATGATGAACTTGAAGCAAACGTTGGAGCTTCAGCAAAAGTGACCTTCTTCTTTGACTTATTTTTCTTCTTCTTAGCTGGTGTGGCAAACTTGGAATAATCAAGCATTTTAGCCTATGGATCAAGAGAAGAAGAAGTAAGTTCAGATAAATCCATCGGTTGAGGAACCTTGTGCATATCATTTTCTTTGGAACTATCCTCACTCCGATCATGCTTATACAAGAAATTCAACAAAGTCGGTGATAAATAGCAATTCTTAACTTGTCTTTGTAATTCCAAAATTTCCAGCTTTAATTCAGAAATTTTCTATTGAGCATCAAACACCTCTTTTTGAGACTTAATGAATTTTTCATTTAGATCATTATACTCATATGTTTGCAACTTTCTGATCTCACATTCAACCAAAACTTCTTCTGTAACTTTCTCCCACTTCTTCTTAAATATCTCCACATCCCTTGTTAAAACCTCATTCTTATCTCGAAGAAGAACATTGGAATCATGAAGTGTAGACACATTTGTTTGAAGTTTCTCAACTGTAGCAGCAGATTCAATAACAATTTCATTTCCATGTTCATACTTCTGTTGAACTGGATAACTCTTTTCGAATAACGCTTCAAAATATTCAGCAACTTCTTTACCGTCAGCTTTTGCCTTTGCACACTCTTCAACCAAAACATTCTTTTCTTTTACCACATCTTAATAAACATGAACCAAAGAATAATATTTCTTCTGAAATTCTTCAAATTCTTGCTTTAGCACCACAATTTCTTCAGTCGATAATTCAGAACCTCTTTCTAGACTTGCATTCTTGTTGCATAACTTCACACATTCAAGACATTTAGATTCTCCGACCTTTAAGTTATTAGTTACCTTTGGCAAAACCTCTTTGACCAATGATATGCTTGAATTAGAATTAGAATCAGTGAGAAGACTATCATCATCGATCATGACGAGCTGTCAAAGCAACAGTAATAGGAGCATGTGATATTTTTGCTTCGGAATCCGCATTCCAGGGAAATTCATTTGGATGCCAAAATATGTCTGTCATATTGTTATCAATGAAATCATATGCTCTTTGAGCTTTTTGATCTAGATTTGAAGATTGAACTACTAAATGAGCATGTTGACCATTCTTCAATTTATTATCAATGGAACTTGGACATTCACGTGCAAGATGGCCATATACGGAACATTTGTAGCACTTAAGCTTTGATTTGTCCAAACCAATCTTACCATCATGATTTAATCTATTCTTTCCCGTTCTGCTAAAAAATTTCTTTGTTCTTCAAACTAACATAGCATACTGCCAATTTAGATTCATTTCTTCCAAATGATCATAATCGATTTGATAATAATCTTCATTTATCAATTCTTCGTCACTTACAGAACCAGTAATCACCCTAAAAATATAAAGATACTAATGCAGACATTAAAGCCATATAATCATCGGTTGTTTGAGCAGATAAAGCATTTTGAGTTGAAGAACTAGGAATTGTAACAATCCAACCAGAAGACAATCTAGAGTTTTCAGATTTACCGGCAATGAATGCTGTAGGAGGTGCGGAATTAATAATATTAGACTTCATAGCATTCATGGTTGAATCATTTTCACCATGATACACAACAAGATTCTGGATTTGTGCAGGTAGTGACTTATTCACTGTTAACTCCATATCCCTTGCTTGTATTCTTTAAACCAGATCCTTGAAAGACAAACCCAAATACTCTTTATCATGAGTAATCATAATCACATAATTTTCCCATTTCTCAGGTAATGCTTCCAAAATGTTTTGTTTTCTTTTTCAAATCAGCATCTTCCTTTTTAAGACTTACCAAACGCATCTCGCTCATTAAATGTGCAAATCTTGCAATCAAATTTGGAATTGCTTCGTTCTAATAATGCTTAAAACTATCAAATTCCTTTTTCAAAACCTTCTGACGACTTTTCTTGTATTGGTCATTACCCTCACATCTCGTTTCCAACGCATCGCATAAACTCTTCGATGTATAGTTCGGAAAATTGATGTAACAATTCTTTGGGCAATGTCATTGCCAAAGTACCATACGCCTTCTTCTCAGCTTGATATGCTTTCTTTTGTTCAGAAGTGAGTTTTCTTTGAAGAATCGGCTCTCCATGCTCATCGTTAGGATAGATGTATTGTTCATTGAAAGATAGCCACATATCAACATCATTCGTATAAACATAAGCTTCAAACCGTTTAATCCAACTATGATAATCTTCCAATTTTAACAATTTGGGAACTTTCTGACTTGTTCCAATTTCATTATCATAGTTCATCATCCTTTGCATTGTGGCTTGCATCGAATTCTGAATTGCAGCAAACACTTGAAAATCACTCATCTTGTTCGAACACTCGTATACCAAAACTTCAAACCCAAAAATGAAGGTCTTAAAAGTATCAAAATGGAGGGTATTGGCCGTTAGGAGAGTAAAAGAAGATCTCTCCGAGACCGTCATTTTGGCGGTATTAGCTCTCGTAACTCTTAACGGTTCTCAAGTTACGTCAGTTTTAGTGAACCGCTTAAAAATCTTGATTACTATTTACCCGAACCCAATCCGAAGTCAAAATGGTCTTTCCGAACTAAACTGAACCAGAAACAAACTCAAGATGAACAAAATTGATTCGAACCTGTGCCGAACTGAAATGATATCCGAACTGGACCCAAACAAGACTTAGCCGAACTCAGACTTCGGATAAATGAACATAGACAAACCAAGACCGAACTCGCACTACATTTGAAAATCGACCGAACTGGATCCAACCTGTGAGTTCGGAGTGGTTACAAACTGGAAAACTCAGATCTCACCCAAACTGAATACGAACTGGAACATTTTCGACTTAAATTTCGCGATTTTCAGTGTTTTTGGATGAGATTTTCAACAAGGATTCAGATAAACACAAAAGGAACGATCTAGGAGAATATTTTTCATAGAAAGCACACTCGAGATGATCAAACGAGTACAAAATCGATTATATTTTGTAAAAACCCCAAAGTTTTAACTTAAAAATATGAAAAACAGAGATTTCCGACCAGTAGAATGAACCTATAGCTCTGATACCAATTGAAATTGCGTGAGCGACATATCGTATACCTGGTCGTGATGAAATCAATGTAAAATGCAGAACACAAGAGTAAATACATATGCTTTTGTATTAACCACAGAGAGATTACACAGAAAGCAGACACAGAAGATATGACCAGTAGTTGTAAACTCTATACAAGACAAGCTATTTATAGTTGAACTTCAAAGTATAAAACCACGACCATCCGAATTGCCAGTTCGGACAAGTTCGTGTGAGTCCGAACTGGTAGTTCTCCTCTAGTTCAGATCAGCACAATCTTGCATCTTTGTCTTGTATTTGATACTTCACATGATGACCTAGCATTATGCATTAACATGGAAATCAGTAATTAATTATGGTTTATTCTTGTTTAATAAACATATTTTAATTACAATAAAGGGTTGAATATGACATTAAAATTCATCAACTAACGTTTACGATGAAATTAATTTTATCTGAGTTTATTGATTCTCGGGTCTACAACGATTGCATTGATAAACTTGTTTTATTAATTAATCGTTAATATATGTGGTTCATTTCAGTTAAGGAATTAAATAGGGACTTAAGGCGTAATTAGTCGGATATATAAA
Source organism: Deinandra increscens subsp. villosa (assembly GCA_039602395.1). Taxonomy (NCBI): domain Eukaryota; kingdom Viridiplantae; phylum Streptophyta; class Magnoliopsida; order Asterales; family Asteraceae; genus Deinandra; species Deinandra increscens. The sequence goes on along the minus strand of JBCNJP010012891.1, from coordinate 2,501 downwards.
TATCCCACTAAGGATTAGAAAACCCTAATCCCACTCCTGCACTTCTCTCCTTCACGTCGCTCTCTCCCTCCCTCGCCGGCTCCCCCCTTCCGTCAGGAAGCCCTAGCTGAGCCGTAGCCCGCCACCGATGGACCTCCCGCCGCCACTCTCATCACGCGCCGCCATCTCAGCGGCGTTATCATCGCAAGCTGCCACTGCCTCTTTTATGTCACCAACGCCTCCGTCATGTCGCCACCACCGCTAACCCTAGCCTCCGCCGTAGACGTCATCTTCTCCTCTAGGCGCGAGCTCGTCACCGCCATCATCCGATTCATCATGGTACGTGACAAGTCAATCGAAGGAGATTCACGATCCGTGAAGTTTTAGATCCAAACGGTTGGATTGAGTTTTCTGTGAAACCCTAGCCACTCTCTCGTTGCTCCTCGGTGTCTCAAACGTTTGTTAGAACACTACTCAGGTATATCTAAACTCGGTTTTAGATTAGACGTTTAATTTCGATTTATTTATAGTAATTGTTTTCGCGTTACATTTTAACGCGAATGGTGTTTGTGTGCATTTTGGTGATTGTTATCCTGTTGACGTGTTTACGATATTTTAGGGTTTACGTGTTAGATTAGTTTAAATCAATTTATTCCGCTACATAACGGATTAATTGTTTAATTCGTTTAAACTCTGATTTACTAAAGCTCGGTCAGTAACGATTAATATTAAAAGTACAAGTTTTTTTTTTGTCGTCACCGGGCACCTGTATACCACTTTCGTAACCCAATAGTGGTATCAGAGCCTTGATCACCACACGCAAACCCTGACCGGTCGATTTTAAACCGATGGATTTCATGAACTGGGTTAAAACCCGAAAGCTGCGAAAGTTATACGAATTGCTTTGGTACTTATATTTGGTCGATTTAATTCCACCAAATATTATTCAATTCGTCAAATTGATTGATTTAATATGCGTATTCGGTTCGACCCATATATTGGTTATGATTGATTGTCGTGTCATGTTATGGTCCATATTGGCCAATTTATTGTACTTTGGTTTTGGATTGGCCAACATGTTTTTGGGTTCTAAAGTTGTATCTAAAATAGACATAGGTTACATTTCTATATTCTTGTATATGCTGACCTTCGCCTTGGACGAACGTGACGAGCTTTAAGGCGACTACCCCATCTCGGTAAGTGTTCTTGTCAAAGAACGCTTCCTAGTATGGCAAGTATCCACGACCGATAGACCGGCGAACTTCAATCAAGACAAAGGAGCTTGTGAAGCTAGTGGGAGTATAAGAGTGGGCCGGATGCCTTTTAGTACATCCTGGTGGTTGATTTTATTTATATACCCAGACCTTCTTCGATATTGTCATAAGGCTCTGATAATATCGAAACCTCCAAAAGCCGAATATGTGTTTGTTTGCTTGATGTGTTTTGGTTTCTTGTTTTAACACGCTTAACGCGCCAACTAAACTCCAAACTGTGTTTTAAAAGGTTAAAACTGTTTTTCAATCAATTGAATTGAGTCCTAAAATTATTTAAGACTCGAATTTATATAACCAATTTTATTTGACTATTATCTCGAATTTTTCGATCAATGAAATCGAACGATTAAAATTAATTGGTCATTACCTCGCGACACACTAGTCATTAACAATGAAGTTATTTAATCGACTGCCCCGAGTTGATAGGGTTTACACATACTTCGTCAAAACCTTAATTTATTTTACTTAATAATCCTATCCGGTAAGCCTTGAAACCGGTAGATTATGCCTTCCTAGTCAAGTCTAACTTGGAACATATTTACTAATGCGTCAGTGTTAGAGTATACAACACCGCACTTGGTGTTCAGGGTATCTTCCAAGGTGTGTGCATTGGAGTATTTCAACACCGTGCATGCACACTGACCACTGATGACATATATCATTTTCTTTACGAGTACTTTGTGTATTGGAGTATTCAACACCGTACATCTAGTCACTCGTAAACAAAAGGGTATAGATGAGGCTAAATGTATTTCGTGAATAATTAGGTGAAAGCCTCATAAACGGGAGTTGTGACCGGTGTTCACAAGTGAAAATCGTTATCCATCCAATTACTTAGTTTCTTTGATTGCACTTATCGCTGTCGTTATTTGTCAACTACTAATTGGGTTCCCAATTTCCTATTCGAGATTTGCTTGCCATCTTTGAATATGAATTTTACATCAAAATACTAAAGCTAATTGCCTATTGTTTCAGATGGCTAACCCTCCTGAAAACAATGAGGTTTTCCAGCTCAAGTCTCTTTTTGAGAAAGAGAAACCAATTTCCTCCGCTGGTATTGAAATCTAAAAATTGTTCTGCATGTGGCCAACAAGCTCCACGTGTTGGAACAAGAAGTTCCCGAAGCACCTGCGATTAACACCGCTGCTGCTCGCGCTACACACGAGACACTAAAAAAGGATGCCAATTCATTGATGTGTCTCATGCTGGCCACCATGTCTACTGAGATTCAGAAGTAAAAGTTACTGG
>JBCNJP010012890.1:0-13152 GCA_039602395.1 Deinandra increscens subsp. villosa | reverse complement strand
TGGTTAAACTAGAAGTAAAGTCTTGTATTTTGGTTAAATCTGATTAAACCAGCCCTCGATCCTACAAGGAATCATGTGATTGTAAATCAATAGAAATATAATTTTCAAACTTATATGCTTATTTTTTAGATGCGTCATCCAATCCCAAAAGATTTTGCATTTTTGGGCAATAAAACAGACATGCGATGATTTTTTTGCTTACAAAATTTTTAGTTCTATTTTATTTTTTTACCCTATTATATTTTATTAATGTCATAACTTGCGTATGACGTATTCTCAATTACTATATCAAACAAATGAAATGGGTTTTACTCGTCAAAACCCATACCCGATCCATATCTGACCCGTACCCAATTGACATTATTTTCAAAACCCGAGACCCGACCCGTATACTAAAAACATGGTCTTTAAAGGGTCGGGTATGTCGGGTTTACCGGGTCTACAGGGTAAAACTTGTTTCCTGCTCACCCCTACATTTATTGATGATTAAATAAGTTTCAATACCCTTAAAAACTGGATTATTGTAGGAAATGATGTAATAAGGATTAATATTGGCCAAAGTGACATAACTTTGATTATTAAAATCAAAAAGTGACACAACTTTGATTATTAAAATCCAATAAGCATTAACAAAGTAATCGGTTTAACTAGTTTCTTCCTGGTTAAACTAGAAGTAAAGTCTTGTATTTTGGTTAACTCTGATTAAACCAGCCCTCGATCCTACAAGTGGTATTAGAGCTTGGATCTTGTTTTATTTTTTTTGTTTAAAACAGTTGATTTACTTTATACTCTGTTTTTAGCTTAAACGGTGTTTTCTCTCATTTCGAAACATTTAAAAAAATGGCTCATTCTTGAAATGGTAGTTCAAGTAAACCACATTCTATTATGCCCGATGATTTTGATACGTGAAAATTGCGTATGATAGGGTATCTTCATCATTCTGACTACAGAATGTGGAAGTTTGTAATTTATGGTCCCACTATTCCAATTAGGGGTGTTCATCGGTTCGGTTTACGGTTTATTCGGTTTATTCGATTCGGTTTATTTGGTTTTTAATTATTTTTTATCACATCCGTATCCAAACCAAACCATATTGGAAAACTTACAAACCAAATCAAATAAACCATATTCAATACGGTTCGGTTCCGGTTCAGAACCGAATAAACCATATTCAAACCGTATAAACCGTATTCAACAGAGTAACATATTTTGTACATTTTTAAACATACAAGCAAAACAAATATGGCATGAAGTGAACAAAATCAAATACGAAGTTTCTTTTTGCATAACATACAACCAAAATACCGATAGTTTAAACAAACGAAATTCAAAGTTTTCATGCAAAATAGAACTTCCAACACATGATTTATAAAAAAAATTATATTATATATATATATATATTATATGTATATATATAAATCTTATTCGGTTTAAATGGATAACTGAATAACCCAAATAAACCAAATAAAAATAAAATTCAAAACCATAACCAAACCGTAAACCGAATTCACAATTCGGATACGGTTTGAAACCAAACCGTAAACCGAATTCACACTTCGGATCGGTTTATTTGGACACGGATACGGTTCAGTTTATCAGTTTTTTCGGATTTCAGTTATTTCTACACACCCCTAATTCCAATGACGAAATCACTCACCAAACCGTCGGTTGACTTGATAAAACTTGTTGAGAATTTCTTTGATGAAGATCACAAATCCGCGAGGGTTATCACAAAGCTTTGTGGGCATTACAGGGCATTACAAGCTGCACTTCCAAATTATGTTCTTGTTGGTTCTAAAAATTACAAAACTTCTTTTGATTTATGGAAAGCACTAAATGAAATGTACAAATGTACAGATAAAGTAAAAGAAAATAAAAAAGGATATACTAAGACAAAGATATGAAATTTCTCTCACAGGAGTGGTGAGAGCATGAATGCTTAATATCTTCGTTTTGTACAATAACTAGATGAATTGCAGGAAAATGATGTAAATTGGAGAGTGGCAATGTTATCAGAAAGTTTTTAAGGTCTCTACCTGATGTATGGACTGTATATACAGCAAGCATCAAGTACAACAAAGATCAAGCATCAAGTACAACAAAGATCTTAAAACTTTGAAGCTGAGTGAATTACATGGGATTCTAAGTGCCCATGAGATGGAGATCAAAGAGAAATCTGGTGTTTTAAGCAAATCAACTACTTTAACACTTCCCACCTCAACTGCACTAATCACTTCTCATGATGTGAGAAGTCAATATAGTGATTAGACACCTATGATCACGTATCCCACTTCGCTAAGAGGTAATGAACTTGTACCTCTGTTTTATAACAACTTTGCTCATGTTGCAGAAACAAACCATGGAGGTTCCACTAGATCTAATCTAGAATGCATAAGTGCTGATGACCTGGAAGAAATGGACATCAACAAACAACTAGCAATGTTCTCATTTAAAGCACAACATTTCTACAAAAGAACTGGTAGAAAGTATATAATGGAGATAGAAGTGGTCAAATTGGACTAGACAAAAGTAAGGCAAAATACTTTAACTGTCGCTAATTAGGACACTTTTCTAGGGAATGCAAACAACCAAGAAGAGAAGGAATGAACAAGGATGGAGGAAATTACTCAAGATCTCAATATGCATACACTAAACCTCATAATACACGTGCATCGTCATGTGAAGGTCCCAAACCTCCTAAACCTGGCTCAAATGCTCAAAGCAATGCAACTGCTGTAGTTGCTAGTCAAACTGAATGGGTTTGACTGGGAGGATATAATGTAAGAATTTGTTCCCATTAACCATGCTTTGATGAAAAAGGAAGTCTCATCTTCTATTTCTACCTCTTAAACACTGAGGTAAATAATGAAACTCCATAAAAGTTTCTTTCTTTACTTTGCAAACCAGAATGTGCTGAACAAATTGGAAATTACAGAAAACATAATTTCTCTCTTATTGAAGAGATGGCAAGCCTGAAAGAGATAAAAGAATACTCTAGAAAGGCTGATATTGCCTACAACAACAAGATTGAGGAACTAATCAAAACCATTAGTTCTTTGAAACATGATAAAACCAATCTTGTAACCCAAATTGATAACTTATTTTCAAAATTAAAAGATGCAAAGAAGGAATGTGAGGATGTGAGAGCAGAATTATGTATAACTGAACTCGATTTATATCATGCAAAAGCTGATAGTGCCAAATTTCAGGCCAACAATGAAAAACATCTAAAGTTGTGGGCAAATCAAAATGTAAAGGGTAACAAACACCAAAATGGGGTTGGGTATAACAAAGTCACTTACCCAGATTCTTACACAGAATGTGTTGAGCCTGTAACAAATGATAAATCAAATATTCAACTTACTCCAGACCTTGTTGTTGAAACCGTCAAAGTAAATAATATTTTAAATGAGATTCATGTTTTAAACTTCAAATCAAAAGAAATAAAATCAGAAGTTGCTACATCCGAAAAGGTAGTCTCACCAACTGTTAAACCATAGTTATGTAGCACATCTGAAAATGAAGACAAAACCTCTTGATATTGAAAGTTGTTGAGAAATCTGAAAAAGTTGACTTGACAATTCCAAACAAATTGAAATCACCTTCAGTCACCTTCTTAGAAATAATTGATGAGATTCCTGAAACCAAGAAGGTAAAGGAATGTATCATTTGTGGCTAAATTTGTCACATGAAAGTTGAATGTTATTATATTCCATTTTTGAGAATAAGTCAAACTGCCAAAAGTCAAACAGAGAGACAGTTAGATGATTTTGATAGTCCAACTACAAAAAGGTCAAACACTATCAAAAGTTCAAATTTTAAAAATCAAAGTTATTCTGGAAAGAAATTTGAACACCCGACAAAATAATATCCTGGGAATTCGAGTAATTACTCAAGATCTCGACAATCAGGATCTATTGGCAAGCAAAGACCAATTTTCATTGATAATTATGACCATGAGAAACAAGAATACAATGTCTCTCCAGGAGCTTATGCAAATTCAAATCCTAGGAGAATGTCTGCTCCTAGGGAAAGAAAATTGGCACCTGAGATAAGTTTTACCTCGGACGGCCAAATTAACCACCTTGAGGTAAAAGTTACCTCGGGAGACCAAAATTACTCCTGAAGGTATTTCACACCTAATTCAAGAAAATTTAAACATGGAGTTTATTTTGAGAAAGTAGAAGCTTTTTTCAATGACCAAAATCAATATATGTTTCAAAGGAAACAATCAAAATTCTATGATCAACCTTCCAAATCTGAAACAAAATATTTTAAATCATCAAAGGTCGGAAAACAAAGGGAATATAAGCAAAGAAAAGCTGCTGAAAGATTAAAACTAATCAACTTCCAATCAGATCAAAGTGCTTTTCATATTCCTAAAGTGAGTCAAAATCTTCCAAAAAATGATCAGTCAAGGGTTGAATCATCAAATACAAAGGAAGTAACTCAGACACTTGTACTAAAAACGTATAAGTATAATGATGCCATGGGTAGACCAAAGACCACAGAGGCTCGGGTCTCACTAAGAAAATAACTCATTTGTATCATATGTGTAGGATACATCCAATAAATCTCATGATAGCATCTGGGGAGTAGATAGTGGATGTTCTTGTCACATGACAGGAAATAAAAACCTACTGAAAAATACAAAAAGAGTTAATGGTGGACCAGTTTCTTTTGGAAGCCCTGAGGGACAAATATATGGACAAGGGATAGTAAGCAATGGAAAGATTACCTTTGATAAGGTGAATTTTGTTGATGTACTAAACTTCAATCTTCTAAGTGTCTCACAAATGTGTGACAAGAAATTGAATGTTTTGTTTAATGAGTCTGAGGCTAAAATCCTTAAGCCTGGTGTAAAATTCCTGATAACACGATTTTAATCAAGGCACCAAGAAACGATGGTCTATACATTCTGGATATGGCGCATACTACATCTAAGGATGGTATCACCTGCCTAATATCCAAGGCCTCAGTAGATGAATTAGACCTTTGGCACAGAAGGCTAGGCCATGTAAACTTTAAAACCATGAATAAGTTGGTAAACTTTGGGTTGGTTAAAAGCTGCAAGATCAATGTTGGATGAATCAAAATTACCTATTACTTTTTGGGCTGAAGCAGTAAACACCGCATGCTATGTTCAAAATAAAATTTGATTTTGAAAGGATAAAACAAGACACCTTATGAAATTAAGAGAAAAAGGAAACCAAATGATGCGTAGCATCTAATACACAAAATAAATAAATAATTCCCACATTTAATCATGTTTTTAATTGAAAATTAAGAGAAGTGGTACTTAAATGCTTTATATTTAAATATTAGGTGATTTGGGGGATCGTTGGTTATTATTTGATAAAAAAATTAAGATTCACATTTAATTTTGTTTCTAATTGAGAAAACTATTCAAATTAGATTTTTAATAGAGAAATTATAAAATATATGGTGCTTAATTGTTTTTATTTGTGAATTTTAGGTAACTGGATGGTCCGCGGTGAATTTAGAAGAAAAACGCAATTTACGAAAGCGAAATCGGAGGTCGGATGTGAAAGATATGGATCAAAGAAAAAATAATAATAATAAAGAGTAGCAGCAGCCCAGCCCAGTCCTGATTTGCATAGCCCACCAGAGCTGACCCAGCGGCCCAGCCCATCTCTTTGTGTGGCAGCCCAACAGTGGAGAGGAAAGCCCAGCCAACAGAAAAAGAAAGGAAAAGAATTGCAGGGCAGGGGTTTCGAACCCCTGACCTCTTGGTCACCAAGCGAAGCACTTACCACTTGACCAGCTGCTTGCATTTGCTTATTTTCAGCTTTCATCACTTTTATATTCTTTCTATCGCGACTAGTTTTCCAACAGAAACGACCTGATCGCATTTCAGCCCTAAAATCCCCATATTTAAACCATTTTGGCTGCCGTTTTTAGCATTCTTTCACCTCTAAAAAACCCTAAAAACCCCTAACAAGATCTAAAAACATAAAGGAGGGATCAAGGTGCAAGATTCAAGCTTTTGCATTGAAGATTTAAAGAATTGAAAGCATTTCGGTTTGGATTTTCATTTACTTCTTTAATCTTTCAGTTCGGAATCTTTGTTCTTGATCATGTTTGATGTCAAGATTGCATTTTTATTGATTTTAATCATGTATCTTGGCTGATCTCATATTGCTTCACCTTGATGAGACAATTTTAGACCCGTTTGACCCGTTTGGGTGGTTTTTTACTATGAATATGTGAAAATTGCTTAGATGATGATTTTGAATTGCTTATGATGATTATTATTTGCTGATTTGGTTTTGATTATCATTAAATCATGTGGTTAATTGTCATGCTCGGTAGAACTACCCAAGTTTTTGGCGCCGTTGCCGGGGACGCGTCAGATTCCGAGAAATATCCGAGCTAGTAGTTTAACCACTTGTTTGCTTTATCCGTTTACTTGTTTTCTTTGCATATTTTAGCTGTTAGTTAGTTTTTATTATTCTGTGTTTCCTTTTCGTGTTAGTTAGACTTTTAGGTTAGTTTTTTTTCGTTTTCTGTTTCTGTTTCGTTGTTTTTATCGCATTTCTGTCTGTTTATGCGCATATGTCGCCACCAGAACCGATTCTCACCGTTATCTGAGCCAGAAATAGTTTTCCATCATCTTCGACACGTGGAGGGCGCATTACCAGTGCCGATGGCCGCACCTGCAGATCAGAGGCGCACGCTTGCAGATTACGCCCGTCCCAACATCGACGGGACGTTGCCGAGTGTTATCCGTCCGCCGGTGGACGTGAATAACTTCCAGATTCAGCCTCAGGTCATCACTCTGATTATGGACTATGTTCAGTTTGACGGGTTACCTAATGATGACCCGATGACCCATATCGCGAACTTCCTTGAAATTTGCGACACTTTCAAACTTAAGGGGGTCCCCGCAGAGGCAATCCAGTTGCGATTATTCTCATTTTCCCTTCGCGGTGCAGCGAAGGCGTGGCTTCAGTCTCTCCCACCTGGTTCTATCACGTCATGGGCTATTTTGACACAAAAATTCATCTCAAAGTATTTCCCTCCATCGAAGGTTGCGATGTTTAGAAACAAAATATATTCATTCCTTCAGGACGACACCGAGAGTTTATACGAGACGTGGGAGCGATTTAGAGAGCTGTTGAGAAAATGTCCATCACATGGGATTGAGCTACACCAGCAGCTGCAGATTTTCTACAGCGGTTTACATCCACTCACAAGACATACGGTCGACACGTCAGCTGGTGGGACATTAAGCAGTAAAACGCCCGAGGAGGCGCAAGAGTTACTTGAGGAGCTTGCTTTAAACGATTATCAGTGGTCGAGCACGCCGAGTAAGATGACCCAACATAGAGGAGTCCTCCAGGTTGACCCTATTACAGCTCTATCCATGCAGGTCGAGGCGTTATCGAAGAAAATAGCCAAAATGCAGGTGATGGAGCAGCAGGTGAAGTACTGCGAGCTATGCTCAGGACCCCACGACATTACACGTTGTCCTATCGGGGGTAGCATCGATTTCCACGATCAGTCTGATTTCATGTCCGGCCAGGCCCGCCCACCACCCAGCAATGCGTATAATTACAATACGGGGTGGAGGCCTAACAGTTCTAATCCCGCAGGATTTCAGCCGAGACCGCCACCGAGGCAACAGGGTTTCTATGACCAGAGGTTAGCAAACAAACACCGACAGAGGATTCAGTTTTGAAGAATTTAACTGACATGATGTCTCAGTTTATCAAGCAGAATGAGAAAACTTCACAGCAGAATGATCAGAGGATTTTGCAGACTGAGCAGGACATAGTTGTGGTGGCCAAAGAGTTGAGTAATTTAGCAGCTCATATGCAAAATATGGAGAAGACCATGGGTCAACTTTCCAAATCGTTTTCTGAGAGAAAACCGGGAGGATTTCCAGGGAACACACAGTCATATCCTAAGCAATACGTGAATGCAATCTTTTACCTGAATGACAACACCACTCCAGATCCAGAACCGGCGGTCAGTGCTGAGCCAGTTGACGAGGAGATTGAGGTAGAGGTTCCTGGGCAGGTGCAATCTAGGCTAAGCCCAGCAAGTACAGCACGACCCGAGGAGCCAGTAGTGGAGAAATATGTTCCTCGACCCTACATCCCTCATATTCCATATCCAGAGAGACTTAGGGATCAGCTTAGGGAAGAGCAGCAGGGGAAACATCACCAGGCCGTCGTTCATCATATTGGAATTAAAGATCACCCACCCGACCCACCTTCAGTTATTACAAAGTCGACTATATCATTGCAGGCCCCGCCAAAGAAGAAGTGTGGGGATGAAGCGAGCGTTAGATTGAAGAAAAAGCCGCCTGATAAGACATTGAAGGCTTCAGGGAGTGATAGGCCGTGGGTGGTTGATGTGTACGCCATGTACTTGCGAGATCGACATATGGGAGTTGAGCCCCTATTTGAGGAGTGGCGTATGCACGAGTCTGATGAGAGCATTTTTGGCAGTGAGGGAGGTCACATCCATGACCCCGGTTGACTTAACCGCGGGTTCGAGTCCGGCTGTCGACTCGTTAATAAATTCAGCGCTTCCGGGAGGCAACCCGAGTACTTATTTACTTTATTTTGCTTGTTTCATGCTTTGTTTTAATTTTTAGTAGTTTAATTTCCTTTTAGTTAGTTTTCTTAAATTAGTTATATGTTATTTTTCCTTGTTCTGTTTTATGTTTTTGTTTCAAGTTTTGCAGGTGTTTGGAAGCATGCCACGGTTAGACATTGCATTACTTATCATTTTGGTATTGCTTCACGGGTTTGTAGGTAACGCACAATTGTGGGTCGTTGGGTAATCAATCTCCATTCTCACGGTCCGGATATGTGCTTGATATTGTTTCTTATTTTTTAGGATACGGACCGTCACTTCATAAATGACAATCAACGGTCCGTATCAGGGTTTATCGGGCATGTTGACTTTTGGTCAAAGCGTATCGTTTACTTCATAAATGACAAACAAACGGTCGCTTTTGGTTAATTGTTCACTTTTCAAAACGTTTAAAAATTCTCAAACTTGCCCGATATCGAGACCCGATCCGCTTATTGCTTTCACTTGAGTTGTGTTTTCTTTCTAGATTCATCATCGAACCGCCAGCTACCTTGATTCACCGGTTTAGTTATTATCCGAGTTGTATTTTTCATTTTGCATTCATTTGTTGACACACAACTCGAGATATTTGTGCTTTATTGATTTATATTTGTGATTGATTTGGTTTGGTTGTGCTTGGATGATAGTTTGTTCTAGCGAGACGGTTCTGGCATGTTCGTCGAGAGCTGTTTCATGATGCATACTTTGATTGTGGAGGATTTTTGGCATTTGTGGATTCAGCTCTGGCACCTGTTCAGTCAAGAGCTGGTTTCGAGTCAATTTTCAGCATCCAGACACTGGCACATGACAGTGATAGGGGAGTATTTCAGTTCCTTTTCCCCTTTATTTTGTTTTGTTTAGCGTACATTAGGGACAATGTACGAATTAAGTGTGGGGATGGGGGTAAATTGAACTGAAATTGCTTAAAATTGTGAAAAAATTTCAAATTTTCTTATCATATCCCCCTGTTTTTTGTTGAAATTGAGATTTTTTGCCCGTCTTTTTGCACATTGAAGTGGGCCCGTTGATGTAATTCGTGACGTTTTGCTCGCCTATGTTTACGATGCTTGTCTCTAGTCAAAACCTTTTCTTCGAGTATCTTGAAAAAGTCTTTCCAAGCAAGTGTTTTTCAAATAAAATCAATAAATGGAATGCTTTACTTAGTGAAGCTATCGGATGGGGGATTGAAAGCTTGCATCATATCGGTAGCCTTTGTCCATCCGTTTCCGTGAGTTTTTGAGCCTAAATTGCATTATATGTTACATTATTTACTCACTTTCGTTTGGTTGAGTGTTATGCCATTATGTGCTTTCATTTTAGAACTTGTGTTGTTTATACGTGTCGAGACCATGAACTAAAATTGGGCATAGAAATGATAGAGGCATTAGGATTACACCCCCTTTGACTTAGCCTTTTTCTTTGATCTTTTCACTTTTCCTACCCTTAACATCTTCCCTTAGAAAAACCCGTTGAGCCTTTTTCCTTCTCGATTGATTTTCCCACTTTTTGACCCATTTAGCCTTTTGATTAGCCTTTATTTTGTTCTTTATCCCTTGTGTGAAGAATCCGGATTAGTCTAGGGTTTTGTGTATTTATTTTTTGGTTAGTTTCATCAAGTCATATTTATTGTAAAAAAAAAAAAAAAAAAAATAATGAAAGTGATTAAGTGTGATTCTCCTAGTTCTCAATCTCCATTCTAGGAATTCATATGAGATTGCAAAAAAAAAAAAAAAAAAAAAAAGAAAGAAAAAAAAAAATGAAAAAAAATACAGAATATTCTAGCTCATTATTGGAGGTCATAGACCTAAGATAAAGCTGAAAAAATAGAGTTTTTCTTAGTTTATGTTTTCGGGTCAAATTACCCGACTTTGAGTTATTTATGTAAATAGTTTTTCTTTTAGTTTGTTTATTAACTTTTCCGGATTTCTAAACACTTCGCCACTTTCACATTCTCATTCCATACCCTAAACCCTAGCCTAACATTACAACCCTTAACAAAGTCCTCTTGATTTATGTTCGGTTTTATGTTATTTGGTTGAGATGCGATTTCGATACAAGCCTATGATAATGGGGTGCATTTTGGCCTTGAGTGATCCACTTAAATCGATGATCTTTTTAATCATCTCCACTAAATTTCACCGAGTTGAGTGTTCATTGTGAGGGGTATGATGCTTGTTTGATTGAACCTTGATGTGTGTCAAGCTAGTAGGCATTTCCATGTTTTTTTTATATAATTATCATAATTGCTTCTTGGATTATAAATCTTTTGAAAAGTGTAAATCTTGAGATTTGGGGATGCTTGTGGGCTTCAGTAGTTGCATTGGGTTAGGTGGACGTTGCGTCTTCGATTGGCTTGTGGAAGTGTTGCATTAGATTTTGCTTGAGGGCAAGCAAAGTTTAAGTGTGGGGATATTTGATGCGTAGCATCTAATACACAAAATAAATAAATAATTCCCACATTTAATCATGTTTTTAATTGAAAATTAAGAGAATTGGTACTTAAATGCTTTATATTTAAATATTAGGTGATTTGGGGGATCGTTGGTTATTATTTGATAAAAAAATTAAGATTCACATTTAATTTTGTTTCTAATTGAGAAAACTATTCAAATTAGATTTTTAATAGAGAAATTATAAAATATATGGTGCTTAATTGTTTTTATTTGTGAATTTTAGGTAACTGGATGGTCCGCGGTGAATTTAGAAGAAAAACGCAATTTACGAAAGCGAAATCGGAGGTCGGATGTGAAAGATATGGATCAAAGAAAAAATAATAATAATAAAGAGTAGCAGCAGCCCAGCCCAGTCCTGATTTGCATAGCCCACCAGAGCTGACCCAGCGGCCCAGCCCATCTCTTTGTGTGGCAGCCCAACAGTGGAGAGGAAAGCCCAGCCAACAGAAAAAGAAAGGAAAAGAATTGCAGGGCAGGGGTTTCGAACCCCTGACCTCTTGGTCACCAAGCGAAGCACTTACCACTTGACCAGCTGCTTGCATTTGCTTATTTTCAGCTTTCATCACTTTTATATTCTTTCTATCGCGACTAGTTTTCCAACAGAAACGACCTGATCGCATTTCAGCCCTAAAATCCCCATATTTAAACCATTTTGGCTGCCGTTTTTAGCATTCTTTCACCTCTAAAAAACCCTAAAAACCCCTAACAAGATCTAAAAACATAAAGGAGGGATCAAGGTGCAAGATTCAAGCTTTTGCATTGAAGATTTAAAGAATTGAAAGCATTTCGGTTTGGATTTTCATTTACTTCTTTAATCTTTCAGTTCGGAATCTTTGTTCTTGATCATGTTTGATGTCAAGATTGCATTTTTATTGATTTTAATCATGTATCTTGGCTGATCTCATATTGCTTCACCTTGATGAGACAATTTTAGACCCGTTTGACCCGTTTGGGTGGTTTTTTACTATGAATATGTGAAAATTGCTTAGATGATGATTTTGAATTGCTTATGATGATTATTATTTGCTGATTTGGTTTTGATTATCATTAAATCATGTGGTTAATTGTCATGCTTGGTAGAACTACCCAAGTTAATTGCTTTATCCATTGTTGACCCGTTTGACTTTTATTAGTCAACGGTTGATGCTTGCTAGGAGACCTCCTTCTTGATGATTTATTGATAATTAGGGGCTGATTTAGTTAATATCCTTATGAGATAGGTTTGACCGAATCATTTCATAAGCTTGAAGCTTGTTTTACTTCGTTTAATAGGATGGATTGCTTGTGAACATAAGTTTCGATCCTATTTATTCATGTTTAGCGGTTTCTAGGTCATAAGTGTTTGGAATCATCATCATTGCATGGTATAGGTACTATATAGAGAGACCTCTCGCGTAGTTTCCTATTTCATGTAAGATTAGTTTACTTTGACCGAAGTAGCTAGTCACTTAGGCAGTTTTCACAGTTTTGCTATCCGTGCTTCATTTAGGATTTTCGGATTATTCGGGATGTGTCTATAGTCCTAGGTGGTCCGGTTTTCCACATTAGACGATAGTGTTCATGGTATTAGTCATCCGAGGGTCTGAGCGAGTCTAGAGGAGTCGAGTCTAGGTGATGCATTCCTTTTTCTGATTTTCCACCATTTTATCCGGTTTTCAGCTGTTTTTGTCGGTTTTATTTATTATAGAGTAGTTATTCATTATTAGTTCACCAAATCATTTTCATCGGTTAGATATTAGCAAAGATCCAGTATCGGGAGTCTACATACGCGTCCACGGATTGATATCCGGTTCTTACCAATACTTTACTGCATACGACGGGTTCACTGCCCTGGTGTGTAGTTTGGTCACTTGGTGATTACCATTTTAAAACTTGACCACATTTTTATAGATACAAAACGACACATCACCAAACATCTATTTTCTAAAATCATTTGGCTGTCCTGTAACAATATTAATAGCTAATGAGCTTCTGTCAAAATTTGCAGAAAAAGCTAATGATGGCTACTTTGTTGGATATTCCGGTGTGTCAGAAGCATACAGAGTGTACAACACTAGATCTAAAGTTGTGAAGAAAGAAGTAATGTCTTCAA
>JBCNJP010012889.1:0-13153 GCA_039602395.1 Deinandra increscens subsp. villosa | reverse complement strand
ATATAACATTAGGTATCTAATTAAGCTTGTTGTATCTAACTAGTTTTTAATCCGTGCCGCGTTGCACTAGCAACAGTATAAAGTGGTAAAAAAACACGAGTGTTCTTAGATAACCTAATTAAAATGTTAGATAAAAGAATTTAAACAAATAAAATGCAAAGTAAAGTTGGCTAGTTGTAGCTTTTCTATGTACATAGCACCCCAGGAAAAAAGTGGTGGAGTTCCAAAGTTGAATACGCCACTTTAGGATTGTATCCACAATCCTCCTGTGAATCTCTATCGAGATTCCATCAGTGGTCACCCGACCGCTAGAGTTGGCTCTTGTCTCCCGTCATGCAGAAAACACTGCTACGTTTAAAGTATTGAATTTTGTTAAACCCACAAACAGATGATTTTCAGGATTGACGCTAACAGACGATTACCCCGTTAGAATCTTTAAAGTACTGGATTTTTACAATTATGGAGCAGATACTGGTTTCAGTGGTTCCGGACGTATGGAACCACTGACAGTGAATCGTTCGTCTATCTCAGATCTTACGTTGAATGACCTCTCCCATCTAATCGATCAGCAAAGGATGTCTTTGAAGATCATCTGGCCTCGCTTGTTACCATTAGTTCCTCTCTCTATAGTCGAGCTAGTAAAACAAGATATCCGATTGAAGTGAACGTTCACAAAGATCGGAAAGTAGTAGCCGTAAATCTATCCACTCGTGTAGTTTTAGGTTGTAGATGTCTACTTTTCTTTAATATGGAATTCAGATCAGATCCTAGAGTTTAACCAGTGGGGGAGAGTGGCTGAACTTGCTTTCGAAAGTTTACAGTTTCCCGGCTAAAAACTACTCGCTTGTTTACAGACTGAACTAATCTATAAAAAAAAGACAGAAGCGAGGAAAGGCACCTTCGCAGCTCTCTCTGTTTTTCCCGGGATTTGAACCCACGTCCAACTACCTATTGTTGAACTATAAAACAGGTTGCTCTACCGCTGAGCTACCGAGGTGGGGCTTAAGACGAGAAATCTAAATCGGCACACTTTTTTTCATTTATTAGCTGTAACCAGCTGAGCTACCTGGACCTCTTTTGGCAGCGGGAGTGGGACGTTATTAGAGTATTTGATCCAAAAAGGGAGTAATGTAAAAACCTGCAGCAAGGTTTTTAACATACAAAAACAGAAAAGAGGAACGGCTATTAGGCTATAGTATCATTCTGTGTTGCGCGCCTTCTTGGTGTCACTGAAAGTGTTGCCTGTTAATGTTTATATAGATGTTAGGCCTGTAAAACGGTCAATAAAAAATGTGTTTTTAGTTGTTCGGAGGAGAACCTGGTGATGAAAATACTTATTCAGCTCGTTTAGGTGTTTGCCTTCTAATCGTGTAAGTGAAAGTTGTCACGTGAGTACTGGATTCAAATTGTCAACAGATAGCCATTCAAACTTCAGTGTCAACTTAACAAGATTTTGACCTGCATTATTCAAAGAATGCAATGCTTCAATCAAGTTAAAGCAACCTTTCAAAGTTTTACAAATAAGAGTCGTTTGGCAAAATTGATCGAGATTAAGTAGCAGACTTTATACTTGACCTCATTATGTTTTATCTCACCGATGGGTTTCAGAAGCCAGGCACCAGGTTCTTGAACTTCTCATCTTGTGGTCCCACCGCCCTGTTGAAGAAGCTAGTTGGGAGAATTGTGACCTTCCTGTTCAACAATTCCCTGCATTTCAACTTGAGGACAAGTCTTTTTACCAGGCCGGAAGAAATGATGCGGCTCCGGTTTTAGTATACTTGAGAAGGCCAAAAAATGGGAAAATAAAATAGGTGAGTCTTTGGAGCAGCTCCAAGTGTTAATGGGTCACGAATGGACCGTATGTATTCCATAGTGGCAGACTGCTGAGTGGGTGGTTCTCTGAGCAGTTTTACTTGTAGTTAGCTAGTAGTGGTAGATTAGAAAATGAGGAATTTGCTTGCATTTGTTTTTCGTTCAGAATATTGCTGTTTGGTCACTATGGAGATTTGCTCGTCTCGAACAAGGCTATCTTTTGTAAGCTTTCTGCAAGTGTAATACAATCAATTTCTGAGTTTTATCAAAGTCCCTTAGTCTAATATGATGTAGTACTAGCTATGTTATGCTAGACATAAAATTTGTTGTAGCAGGTAATTTATTATGCATAAATTATTAGTCTCGAGTAATTATGTGATACCTCAATTGGTTCGGATGATACTTGGTATGTATGGCCTTAATCCGTATGGCATTGATTGCTCTAGTACATACATTGCTTTGGCACAGTTCAAGGAGGCCATGATATGTAGAAACTCTATAAATATTACTAGTCCAGTTTTAGCTGCTTGAAATTGTAATGAGATAAGAACCTCCAACTGTTCTTCATCAGCAGTTGGGACACAGCACATGATGCTGATATGCATGTTTAATTTGGTGCAAGTCTTTTTATCATTTGAAATTTTGGGCAGCAAATGTATTTTACTATCAAGCTGCTGCTAGACCCATACAGTTTACCAATTGATGTTGTTGTAGGAAATGTTGAAGTGTTAATAAATGTGGTGATTGTGTATCATACCATTTTTGCTGATCTGAAAATTTACTGTGAAGAGAATTGTATCAGGGGAGACTTCCTTCAAATAGAAGAGTAATCGATTGGCAACTAGTAGACGCTTCATCGGTTATACAACCGAAACCTCATCAAACCATTTCAAACATGTGAAAGAACCACACCTAACTTGTTTGTTATTCAACTTATGGCCCAAATTATTTATTTCAGGCCAAAAGATTCAGGCCAAAACATCTTCAAGTCCAAATGTAAAACCGAAGATCGAGCCAATACGTAGAACCGGAATTTCAGACACACCCCTACTTTATGATACTTATTCTAAGAGGTCAAGCTTAAATTATTATGTGTATAAAGAAATAAAGATAATAAGATCTGACAATTCCATTTGACTAGTCATGGAGTTGGCAATGCTGTCACAGAGTTTAGGTTTATTAACAAGTGGTTGTACCCTAGGCAGTATAAGTTGTAGAGAAGCATTGTTATGATACTTTGAAGACTCACTCTCACCATTAGGCGCTATGCACAAAAGAGTGAGTAATCTTTAAAGTTTCTACATGATAGTAATAACTAATAATGCAATACAGCTTATAAGCATGCTAATAATACGGTGAAATTGATAAATCTTCAACCATCGGTTATAAATTAAAGGTCTAAAATGATGAAGCCTACATCAATATAGTCGATTACAAATGAACATATGAGATGGTCGATCGTACCTCATCACAAGCGCATTTCTTAGGAGATTTGTGGTGTTAACTAGATACACCATTGCTAATTTAGCCATAGATCTTCCATATGTTTATTCCATATTCCCCATCTCCACTTCAACCCAGGCCAACAACGAGCCATGCACTCAGTGAAGAAAATTTTAGATCGAGCACCAATATCCTCACCATGGATGGCCACGGAGATATCTGACAAGCCGACGCATTGGTCCAACACACGAGCAATACAAGAGAAAGTCAAAGACGGGTCAACTATCATAAGATATACACGGATTTCTTTCAATCCTTTCCTCCCATCCAAAAGCTCCCAACCTTCTGAGTCCAAACAGGCTTCTAACTCCGACCAAGCACCTGGTTCAATACACAGAGAACTCACGTTCGGGAAAACCATGAACACCTTCTGTAGAGTCAATCTTGGATCTCCGGGGAATCTTGGTGCCTCGTTTCTCGATTCCAGTGTCAGAGTTTCTACTGTTTTTGTGACCGGGAATTCAGAAAGTAAGGAGCCAGTATATGTAGAGTCGAGAAAAAGCAATTTCAAATTCCCACAATTATTGACGGTCAACGGGTTTGGATATGTAAGGACAGCAAAGAGAATATAAACGTGAGATAACATGGGAGCTTCAACATAAATTGCAGTGGGCCGGAAACAACTAATGTCGAGGATGATGAGGTTGGGGGTGATTAGAGCCAAAGTTGGTGTATGATCATATATAAACCACCGGCAGGTTCTAAGTTTAGGAAGGTGAATCTTAGGATGTTTAAGTCCTTTAACACCTATAAAGGTAAGAACTTGAAGATTAGGGAGACACTTATTCAACTTGTTTAGGTGTTTGTCTTGTAGTTTTAAGCGATTCAGAGTCAAACTCGTTAGCATTGGCATTGGATTCATATTGTGCACAGACAGCCATCCATATTTCAGTGTCAAGTTAACAAGATTTTGACCTACGAAAACAGAATGCTTCAATCAAGTTAAAACAAGCCTTAAGTTTTTCAAATAAGGAAGAAAAAACGTACAGCAATATCACTAGAAATTCTCATATATAGAATATATGAGTTGTATTTGCAAAATTAAGTAGAAAACTTTTGTGCTTAAAAAATAAAACAAAACAGTAGTGTTGTTATCATTATCAATCACAGCAATATCACTTGAAATATAAACAATGAACTTACAATAGGTAGAAACCAGCGGCAAAAACATCGATTTGGGAGCAATATCACCAGAAATTCTCAAAAAAAGAATACACAGAATATGAGTTGTATTTGCAAAATTAAGTAGAGAACTTATATGCTTTAAAAATAAAATAAATCAGTGTTGTTATCATTATCAATTACAGACTGGAAATATAAACAATGAACTTACAATACGTAGAAATCAGCGGCAAAAACATCGATTTGCGTTGACTCTGCGAAGGAAGACCAAATACTGAAAGCGATTTCAAGGATTCCGAAACCCTAGGCAGCCACTCCTTCGCAAAACCCCCGTCCGTGAGGCAGAAATCATCGATGTTAGGTTTAAATTCGATCGGATCCTCAAGGCTGATACGGACAGATTTGACGATTATCAGTTGCGAAATGAGATCGAGAAAAACCGCCTTGAAAGGTTTGATAGCCGTAGAGCTTGAATCGAGGTACCATTTCAATGTGGATCGAAGATGAATCGATCGAAGGTCTGGAGATACAGTGTCAAACGCCTTTGAAGCGACTCGGCAGCGAGCGACGTCGGCTGAGTCGTCGAGTCGACTCAGTATTTGGAGAAGGAGGGCGTGAGGAAGTTTGTCCATGGGGACTGACTGACTGCTACTAGCGAGGGTACTGGTTGGTTTTTGGAGAAGGTGGGAAACGTTATTTTACAATTTAAGTCCTCTAAAAGATCCAAAGTAATCAATATGAGCCCTGAATAACTTATAACATACACAAAGTAAATTAGACACAAACATGGGTGTTTACATTTGAATTGATAGTTTTAATAGATGTTACCTTCAAACAAACTTCACATATATAAAAGTGGAACAAATATAATATACAAGTGAAAAGCAAAAGTCTTGCCTTCTTCCTTAAGGTTAAAATATAACAAATGTAGCATAGCTTGAGTTGGGGATTTTTTTATATCGATATTGAGTCAAATGGGATTTCCCAACAAATGGTGCACATGGATTTGGGGAAGCTTATGAGCATCAAGAGTATCACATTAGTTGATGGTTCACCTAATGAGAAATTCCAATGTTCAATGGGGATATGATAAGAGACCCCTTGTCACCAATTTTACATATAAGTGTAATGATGAAGAAAACAACATTGGAGTTGGGATTTTTGAAGGGATTAAGCTTCCAAATGAATGGCCTACTATCACACATCTTTATGCTGATGATCTTATGTCTTTTGGCAGGCGGTCGACTATAAATGTACGGAATAACTCACGAATAATGACCTGCTTTCATCTGATATGAGGTCTTAAGATGAAAGTTGAGAAAAAGTAATTTTATGGGATTGTAAACTGGTTGTAAAATTTTGGTGATTAATGTTTTGCTTTCGAGATATGGTCCGCTACAAAAAAATCTGGAACGTTACTAGAATCATTAGGTGCTTTTTCCTCCTAACAGGCCAGAAAATCAACTTACACAACAGTTGACTATTTGGTGTGGGCATCCCTCAACAAAAATCGACGATATGGCCTCTTTAGTTAGATGTAAGCCTTGTACGTTCCCTTTTTAAGTACCCGATTGGCACTAAATAATCTAGAAAAGCATTGGTACCCGATAATTGAAGCTTTTGAAAAAAGGGTATCCTCATGAATGCATGTTTATTTCCCGGTCATATTCACAAAGTCAAGTGTCTCACAAAAACTGTTTGTATAATAAACCAGACAGAAACTGTGGAAGTAGTTGATAAATGACCAAAAATCACATATTTGTGATAAAATGAGAGAGTAGAAGTCTCTCAAATTAATTAGATTAAAAGGGGGGAAAGGGTCCATTTACTGTACGACACAATCAATTTTATGGCATCTGGTATTAAAACATGTCCCTAAAAATCGGAGACGTATCACATAATTAAAAACAAAATCTGTAAATCCAACCATGAAAAGAAGCACAATGAATTAAAGCATTTACCATATTCCATCGAGTGACTTGCATATATGACCTGAAAACATAAAGAATCGACAATATTTTCCCAGAAAATGAAAACATAAAATATAAATAGTAGAACTTTTTTTCAATGAAACCTTTTATTTTCAACAATTGCTGTTATATCAATCAAACTACCAGTCTCTGAGTTGAAAGTAACTGGTTCTTGAAGATCTAATTTGGGCAGCAGGTGGTACCAAAGGCAACTCCACTTTCCCAACTGCAACCTGTAAGAGAAACATTAAGTGTTGAAAATAATATAAATAAAAACACAAAACATGCAGCAGTAATCTCTGTTATGCTGTATCCTTCCACCTAAGTATAAAACCTGAGTGATAGAGCGGCGGACTATATTAAAGAACCAACAAACCTTCTATGCAAATAAACTTAGCTAGCTACATGATACCTTTTAAAGTTCTGTTTAAATCCTATTCCTACCATGTGTTTTAACATATGAAGCAGCAAAAGCAGAAGCTTAGGACAGCCTAGTCAGCAAAGTTGATCTTCTTACTCTGGAAATGACCTTCAAGAAACCCGAGCATATGCCTGGAACAACAGTTTTAGATATGCTGCTAATGACATGTGTTCATTCATTGAAATGATTTAATTTAATTTTATTATATCTAAAGATGATTTTTACAAGTTTAGATGAACATGTTTCCTATTTCTTTATAATAATATTTTATATTCATATTACCATGGTTATATTCTAGTCACTAAAATTTTAAAGATAATGGACATTATAGAAGCAGTGTTTCTTGGAGGACTGCCTGGTTCAAAATTTGAGTTGTGTATAATGTGTTGCCTATTTATAACGTGTTTAAAAAAAGTATTTAACAGTGATTCTAGGAGGAAGACTACCTGGTTCAAATTTTGAGTTCATTTGCCAAGAGATCATCAGGAGAAAGGCAGCTGTAGGGCAGAAACTTCGGCATCTCAGGTTCCAAGCGCTAGCCTGTTACAATTGATATAACTATGGCCATGGTCCATAGGAGCAATAATATACAAAGGGTAGAATTAAAGATTAGTTCACATCCTTGTTTCCAATGAAACATTCGAACGCCCATGTTAGATTAACAAACTATAATCCATAAAGTTAACATATTTCACATCACCGACATCATATCTATCAATTTAAGGTAAGAAACTGTCTCTTGATGTGTATTCATCACGGTGGAGAGAGGGGGGCTCCTTGTTGGACATTGTTCTTATAGTCCCATGGTCTTGACTTTCGAAGTCTTCCCTTTCGGAATTCATTATCTGGTATGCATGTGTCAATCTGCCTAATAATGATCTCTTAAATGCAATTCATTACTATGCAAATGTATCTTGCTTTATCCGAATTCCGTACATGAAAAAACATTTAAGAACTAAATTTTCCCACTTCACTTGACTCTTCAGATGAAACAAAACAAAACAAAACCAACCGAATATAATAACAGCATGGTGTTTACCTCAATAGAGTATGGTAGATACACTTAGCTTTTTACGGGATGCTTAAATCGAAGAAAAATGACCTATTCTCATCAGGGTTCCTCTGATGTTACAGAAATCCAACAGTAGGAGAAAACAAAAAAAAAATAATAATAATAACAAACCTGCTGAAATGAAAGAAGAGCTGAAGAAGAAGAAAGAGCCGAAGAAGATCTGCTTAGAACCTTTCCAGGTCAACATTGGCTAATATTAGTCAAGGACCTACATTCACAAGCTTTATAAAAAGTATCTAACATTCTGTGCCTATTCAGATAAGATGTCTAATTTCTTTTGATACATAAGACAGTTATATGACCGATTAGATGTTTCAAACACTATATACAAATACACTATCTACTTGTATCAATTCCATACTTAAAAGATTTTGCATGCAACATACCTGATACAAATAGATGATAAGATTTTGTAACAGTACACCTAATTTGAAAGTGTTCAAGCTTCAAAGTTTATGCATGATAGTAGTAGTGCAAGAAGAATCATAAGTCTAATATTTAGAGCCATTAAATAATATGGTGAAACTGGTACATCTTCATCCATCGGTCATAATTCATGATACTACACCAGCCTATACCATTAATTAATGATCTAAAAATTCTAAAGACTGCATCACTTGAACCAAAAAACATCATTCTGCTTAGCGATTTTACACTTTAGTCCCCCAAGATCCAAAGTAACCAACCTGACACCCTGGACAATAAAAAGTAAATTAAAAAATCTAAAAATGTTAAAGCCAGCATCAACATCAATATAATCAGTCTTACCTCAATACCTCATCACAGATGCGACTTCTTAGATGACCTATGGTGTTCAATTGATGAACCATCAGTTAACCAAGAATCTTCCAGTTCTTCACTCCATATCCCCCATCTCCACTTCAATCCTGGCCAACGGGCCATGCACTTAGACATGAAACCATTAGATACAGTGTCCTCAACATCACTGTGGATGAGCAAAGAGACCTTTAACAAGCTGATGCATTGGTCCAACACACGAGCAACAGTTGAGAAAGTCAATGACGGGTCAACTAACATCACATATGCACAACTTGTATTCAATCCTTTACTCCCATCCAAAATCTCCTGACCTTCAAGGTTCAAACAGAAACAGGCTTCTAATTCCGACCAACCACCTGATCTGATACATAGCGAACTAACATTTGGGAACTAGGGTCAATTTTGCATCTACTGGTACCAAGTTATCCGAATCCAATGTAAGATTTTCTATTGGCTTTGTGATTGGGAATTGTGAAAGTAAGGATCCAGTATATGAAGAGTCGAGCATAAGTGTTTCTCAAACTTTTTGATGGTCAATTTAAGGGGATTGAGGCCAAGAGAAAAACGAGCTCACATGGGAGCCTGAACATGAAGTGGACAGGGATGTTTACATTCAATTGCGAGTTCGATGAGGTTGGGAGTGATAAGAGTCAAATTTGGGCAGTTACTACTTGCAATAAAAATGCAGGTTTTGAGGTTGAGAAGGTGGATCTTAGGATCTTTAAGCTCACTATTATATAGCAATTCAAGAACTTGAAGATTAGGGAAACACTTATTCATCTCATTAAGTTGTTTGTCTTTTATATCTGCAAATTCAATTTTCAGAGTTGTTAGCATTGGCATTGGATTAACATTGTCCATAGACAGCCTGTCACAGCCATACACACTGCAGCTTTAAGTTAACAAAATTATGGCCTACACCATTCAAAGAAAACACGATGCTTAATTTAAGCCCCAATTGAGAAACAACATACATACATACTTGTAGTGCTAGTGCCTTGATTCAATCGATCTTTAATGCTTAAACGATCACCATAAAGGTGCAGGGTTTCAAACTATACTTTTTAAATCATATTTCCTCAATCTTATATTAATTTGAGACCTTGTTGAATTGGCGTGTATACCAACACAGACAAAGTTCAAAAAACTTGGATTCAGATAATCATTTATAAACACACATTCTAAGCAGAAAACGGGTCCCAAAAACTTGGATTCGGATAATCATTTATAACGAACACTTCCATAGTTCCATATCATGAGTCAAATTTCAAAAAAAAAACATCAAAAGGTTGGTACAAAAGAAATTTAGTAGTTCAGATATGATGTAACATATCCATTTGCACACATCTCCAATACATCATTCCATTCAATACAAGCTTTGGTGTTTATGCTAATCCAAGTCTTGATACTTTAGTTAGCGCTTCCGGCTTCCTGAAAGCATTCGGAATATCACACAAAAAAATTAGTATTTGCTAGTGGACAACCAAACCCAAAAAGATAACAAAATTACCAGTGTATTATGCAATGTATACCAGTAGCAGTGAGCATATACAGCTGACTTTGGGGACTTTTTAACTTCCATTTGTGTTATCTACAAAGACTTTTATCTACATCATATTCATGATCATAGAGCGTATCCCCTCAATTCAAAAAAGAACATACACACATTACATTGATCACACAACCCATAGATTTATTGTAATGGGTCAATTAATTACACATTCTTTTCGAGTCACATGATGGTTTGACTCCATTGGCAACTATTCCCTAGTGGTATACAACATTTAACCAGAATTCATCGTTTCAACTTTGTGAATCAACCTCGACATTTGTGACTTTTGACAACTATCCACTAGATGCAGCAATCAACTAGATTGTGTCTACGACCATGTGATTCATGTTTCTACTTGGGCCACAATGAAACCTTGTGACTTATAGTCTCTACTACAGACATTATACAACATGACCATCAAAAACTCATTATTTACTTCTAATGGTCAGACCATATCAACACCTTGCCAAATCTACAAATAAAGTATACACACTAAAAATATAAAAATTAATGCATAATTTCTAATTGAGGATGTAAGAATTACTCACCTTTCTTTAGGAAATCCTTGGTGAATTGATTGCTAGTTCCAAGCCGTTGGCTTCCTGAATACAAACACATATGTTTATATGAATTTTCAAGTCAAGACAGAAAATTGACATTCATACTATAAGGGCGGTTATAATACCAAATTGTCATGTAAGATATTTAATACTTTCATCACACATTCACTAAGGCTTATTCAATAACATGTAACATTTAAATTTAATTCAAGTCTCATTTTCCTCAATGTGACCCATTACCCCAGTCCATTTATCCTAACATCCAAAAGTTCGAATTTTAACATCATGGTTGAATCATTTCAACATATAATACATATTGGGAATGGTTTAAACATTAAACTACAATCAAGCAAAACCACCAGATTTTCCCAATTAAGTCAATTTCTCCCAATTAAAATATTGCATTGTGTCCTGTGTAGAAACTAAAGATCAGATTATGACCCGACCCCACCAACCATATTTTGACATGCAATATAAAATGGCCATTTTAATGCAATTTGATTTTGAAGTGTTCAATCTTCAATGTTCATACATGATGGCAATAATTAAGTCTAATATTTATTTAGAGCTATTTTCTTCATCTATCCGTTATAATTCATAAAACACATGATCCAAAAACATAAACAATGCATGCTAAAGCTTACATCAATAAAAACGCTTATAATTGACATATGATAGATCTTACCTGATCACAAGTGGGCCAGCTTCTTAGATAATTTGTAGTGATTAACTTGCTATCCCATGGTTCATCCAATTCATGTTGTATGGACCATATTCCCCATCTCCACTTCAACCCAGGCCAACGAGCCATGCACTTAGACATAAAACTTTCAGATACAGTACCAACAACATCATCATGGAAGAGCAATGAGACCTCTAACAAGCCAACGCATTGGTCCAACACACACGCAACAGTTGAGAAAGTCAATGACGGGTCAACTAACATCAGGTATGCACAAATTCTTTTCAATCCTTTCATCCCATCCAAAATCTCCAAACTTTGTGGGTCCAAACAAGCTTCTAGTTCCGACCAAGCACTTGCTCTTATACATAGAGAGCTCAGGTTTGGGAAAATCGCAAACACCTTTCCTAGGGTCAATTTTGGATTTGGGGCGTCTGGTTTTGTCCCGTATCTCGACCCCAATGTCAATTTTTTTACTGTTTTTATAAGTGGGATTAATTCTGAAAGTAAGAAGCCACAATAATAAGATTGAAGCCAAAGTGTTTTCAAATTCTCAAACCTTTTGAGAGTCAATGAGCCAGGTTTAACAACATAAAGGCTAAGATGAAAACGCGATAACATGGGAGCTTCAACATGAAGTTCAGCAACACTGGAAAAACATTCCAATTTAAGTGTGATGAGGTTGGGGGTGATTAGAGTCAAAGATCCCATGTCATCATGTACATCCAAATGGCAGGTTTTGAGGTTGAGTAGGTGGATCTTAGGATCTCTAAGTCCTTGAACATGTAGGAGTTTAAGAAATTGAAGATTAGGGAAGCACTTATTGAAGTCGTTTAGTGGTTCGTCTACTAAATCTGTATGTTCAAGTGTCAAACTTGTTAGCATTGGCATTGGATTCATATTGTCCACAGACAACCATACACACTTCAGCTTTAATTTTAAGAGATTATGACCTGCATCAATCAAAGAAAGAAAGCAGAATGCTTAATTTAAGCCCTAACCTATAGTACCAACAACACACACTATGAGAGAGAAGAAATTGCAAATTGATAAGTTGGCGAATGCTAGCAACGAACATCATTAGAGAAACATAGGGGCAAAATTTGATAATTTCTGAATAACTTATAAACTTACAATATGCAGAAATCAGCGGCAAAACAACCGATGGATTTTGACTACGGTGATCACATATTGACAGCGATTTTAACGATCCGGAAACCCTAGGCAGCCAGTGGTTAGTAAAATCCTCTCCGGTGAGGTATGAATCATCGTTAACACGATCAAGGGCGTCCATGAGATAGTCCAGAAGAACGATAGAGACAGATTCAACAGTTTCTAATTTGGAAATATGATCGAGAAAAACCGTCTTGAAAGGTCTAATTCGCTCACTGTGGTACCAATCCCATGAGCATCGGAGGTTAATTGATCGAAGGCCTGGAAATACGGCATCGAAAGCTTTCCAGGCGACTCTGCAACGAGCGACGTCCGCTGAATCGTTGAGTTGACTCAGAATTCGGAGAAGCAGAGAATCGGTGAGTTCGTCCATGAGTACTGACCGAGTGAGTGAGGGGGTTCACTATGAAGCGAAGTTTGGAAACGAATATAATCTAAACATTCCAATTTTTATGGTTCAAATAATATAATAATATAATATATTATGTATAGGTTTATGTTTTATT
>JBCNJP010012888.1:0-13156 GCA_039602395.1 Deinandra increscens subsp. villosa | reverse complement strand
ACTTATATATCCAATAAGTTGTGTTTAGGAACAATGATGGCCCAATAAGGTGTGTTTATTAGGGCAATGAGGGTCGGTTGGGACCAATAAGTCCTAGTAAGGTGTTTCTTATATAACCAATAAGTTGTGTTTAGGACCAATGATGGCCCAATAATGTGTGTTTAAGGGCAATGAGGGTCCGTTGGGACCAATGAGTCCCAATAAAGTGTGTATATAACTAATAAGTTGTGTTTACGACCAATTATGGCCCAATAAGGTGTGTTTAGTTGGGACCAATGAGTCCCATTAATGTGTGCATATAACCAATACGTTCTGTTTAGGACCAATGATGGCACAATAAAAAGGGTTTAGGGACAATGAGGGTTAGTTGGCACCAATGAGTCCTAATAAGGTGTTTATATAACCAATAAGTTGTGTTTACGACTAATTATGGCCCAATATGGTGTGTTTAGTTGGGACTAATGAGTCCCACTAAGGTGTGTATATAACCAATAAGTTATGTTTAGGACCAATGATGGCCTAATAAGGTGTGTTTAGTAGGGCAATGAGGGTCGGTTAGAACCAATAAGTCCTAGTAAGGTGTGTATATAACCAATAATTTGTGTTTAGGACCTATGATGGCCCAATAATGTGTGTTTAGTTGGGACTAATGAGTCCCACTAAGGTGTGTATATAACCAATAAGTTGTGTTTAGGACCAATGATGGCCCAATAAGGTGTGTTTAGTAGGGCAATGAGGGTCGGTTGGGACCAGTAAGTCCTAGTAAGGTGTGTCTTATCTAACCAATAAGTTGTGTTTAGGACTAATGATGGCCCAATAATGTGTGTTTAAGGGCAATGAGGGTCAGTTGGGACCAATGAGTCCCAATAAAGTGTGTATATAACCAGTAAGTTGTGTTTACGACCAATTATGGCCCAATAAGGTGTGTTTAGTTGGGACCAATGAGTCCCACTAATGTGTGCATATAACCAATACGTTGTGTTTAGGACCAATGATGGCACAATAAAGTGGGTTTAGGGACAATGAGGGTTAGTTGGCACCAATGAGTCCTAATAAATTGTTTATATAACCAATAAGTTGTGTTTACGACCAATTATGGCCCAATATGGTGTGTTTAGTTGGGACTAATGAGTCCCACTAAGGTGTGTATATAACCAATAAATTATGTTTAGGACCAATGATGGCCCAATAAGGTGTGTTTAGTAGGGCAATGAGGGTCGGTTAGAACCAATAAGTCCTAGTAAGGTGTGTATATA
Source organism: Deinandra increscens subsp. villosa (assembly GCA_039602395.1). Taxonomy (NCBI): domain Eukaryota; kingdom Viridiplantae; phylum Streptophyta; class Magnoliopsida; order Asterales; family Asteraceae; genus Deinandra; species Deinandra increscens. The sequence goes on along the minus strand of JBCNJP010012888.1, from coordinate 11,900 downwards.
ACCAATAAGTTGTGTTTAGGACCAATGATGGCCCAATAATGTGTGTTTAGTTGGGACTAATGAGTCCCACTAAGGTTTGTATATAACCAATAAGTTGTGTTTAGGACCAATGATGGCCCTATAAGGAGTGTTTAGTATGGCAATGAGGGTCGGTTGGGACTAATAAGTCCTAGTAAGGTGTGTCTTATATAACCAATAAGTTGTGTTTAGGACCAATGATGGCCCAATAATGTGTGTTTAAGGGCAATGAGGGTCAGTTGGGACCAATGAGTCCCAATAAAGTGTGTATATAACCAATAAGTTGTGTTTACGACCAATTATGGCCCAATAAGGTGTGTTTAGTTGGGACCAATGAGTCCCATTAATGTGTGCATATAACCAATACGTTGTGTTTAGGACCAATGATGGCTCAATAAAGTGGGTTTAGGGACAATGAGGGTTAGTTGGCACCAATGAGTCCTAATAAGGTGTTTATATAACCAATAAGTTGTGTTTACAACCAATTATGGCCCAATATGGTGTGTTTAGTTGGGACTAATGTGTCTCACTAAGGTGTGTATATAACGAATAAATTATGTTTAGGACCAATGATGGCCCAATAAGGTGTGTTTAGTAGGGCAATGACGGTCGGTTGGGACCAATAAGTCCTAGTAAGGTGTGTCTTATATAACCAATAAGTTGTGTTTAGGACCAATGATGGCCCTATAATGTGTGTTTAGTTGGGACTAATGAGTCCCACTAAGGTGTGTATATAACCAATAAGTTGTGTTTAGGAACAATGATGGCCCAATAAGGTGTGTTTAGTAGGGCAATGAGGGTCGGTTGGGACCAATAAGTCCTAGTAAGGTGTTTCTTATATAACCAATAAGTTGTGTTTAGGACCAATGATGGCCCAATAATGTGTGTTTAAGGGCAATGAGGGTCAGTTGGGACCAATGAGTCCCAATAAAGTGTGTATATAACCAATAAGTTGTGTTTACGACCAATTATGGCCCAATAAGGTGTGTTTAGTTGGGACCAATGAGTCCCATTAATGTGTGCATATAACCAATACGTTGTGTTTAGGACCAATGATGGCACAATAAAGTGGGTTTAGGGACAATGAGGGTTAGTTGGCACCAATGAGTCCTAATAAGGTGTTTATATAACCAATAAGTTGTGTTTACAACCAATTATGGCCCAATATGGTGTGTTTAGTTGGGACTAATGTGTCTCACTAAGGTGTGTATATAACGAATAAATTATGTTTAGGACCAATGATGGCCCAATAAGGTGTGTTTAGTAGGGCAATGACGGTCGGTTGGGACCAATAAGTCCTAGTAAGGTGTGTCTTATATAACCAATAAGTTGTGTTTAGGACCAATGATGGCCCTATAATGTGTGTTTAGTTGGGACTAATGAGTCCCACTAAGGTGTGTATATAACCAATAAGTTGTGTTTAGGAATAATGATGGCCCAATAAGGTGTGTTTAATAGGGCAATGAGGGTCGGTTGGGACCAATAAGTCCTAGTAAGGTGTTTCTTATATAACGAATAAGTTGTGTTTAGGAACAATGATGGCCCAATAAGGTGTGTTTATTAGGGCAATGAGGGTCGGTTGGGACCAATAAGTCCTAGTAAGGTGTTTCTTATATAACCAATAAGTTGTGTTTAGGACCAATGATGGCCCAATAATGTGTGTTTAAGGGCAATGAGGGTCCGTTGGGACCAATGAGTCCCAATAAAGTGTGTATATAACCAATAAGTTGTGTTTACAACCAATTATGGCCCAATAAGGTGTGTTTAGTTGGGACCAATGAGTCCCATTAATGTGTGCATATAACCAATACGTTATGTTTAGGACCAATGATGGCACAATAAAATGGGTTTAGGGACAATGAGGGTTAGTTGGCACCAATGAGTCCTAATAAGGTGTTTATATAACCAATAAGTTGTGTTTACGACCAATTATGGCCCAATATGGTGTGTTTAGTTGGGACTAATGAGTCCCACTAAGGTGTGTATATAACCAATAAGTTATGTTTAGGACCAATGATGGCCTAATAAGGTGTGTTTAGTAGGGCAATGAGGGTCGGTTAGAACCAATAAGTCCTAGTAAGGTGTGTATATAACCAATAAGTTGTGTTTAGGACCAATGATGGCCCAATAATGTGTGTTTAGCTGTGACTAATGAGTCCCACTAAGGTGTGTATATAACCAATAAGTTGTGTTTAGGAATAATGATGGCCCAATAAGGTGTGTTTAGTAGGGCAATGAGGGTCGGTTGGGACCAATAAGTCCTAGTAAGGTGTTTCTTATATAACCAATAAGTTGTGTTTAGGAACAATGATGGCCCAATAAGGTGTGTTTATTAGGGCAATGAGGGTCGGTTGGGACCAATAAGTCCTAGTAAGGTGTTTCTTATATAACCAATAAGTTGTGTTTAGGACCAATGATGGCCCAATAATGTGTGTTTAGTTGGGACTAATGAGTCCCACTAAGGTGTGTATATAACCAATAAGTTGTGTTTAGGACCAATGATGGCCCAATAAGGTGTGTTTAGTAGGGCAATGAGGGTCGGTTGGGACCAATAAGTCCTAGTAAGGTGTTTCATATAACCAATAAGTTGTGTTTAGGACCAATGATGGCCCAATAATGTGTGTTTAAGGGCAATGAGGGTCAGTTGGGACCAATGAGTCCCAATAAAGTGTGTATATAACCAATAAGTTGTGTTTACGACCAATTATGGCCCAATAAGGTGTGTTTAGTTGGGACCAATGAGTCCCATTAATGTGTGCATATAACCAATACGTTGTGTTTAGGACCAATGATGGCACAATAAAGTGGGTTTAGTGGACAATGAGGGTTAGTTGGCACCAATGAGTCCTAATAAGGTGTTTATATAACCAATAAGTTGTGTTTACGACCAATGATGGCCCAATAATGGTGTGTTTAGTTGGGACTAATGAGTCCCACTAAGGTGTGTATATAACCAATAAGTTGTGTTTAGGACCAATGATGGCCCAATAAGGTGTGTTTAGTAGGGCAATGAGGGTCGGTTGGGACCAATAAGTCCTAGTAAGGTGTGTCTTATATAACCAATAAGTTGTGTTTAGGACCAATGATGGCCCAATAATGTGTGTTTAAGGGCAATGAGGGTCAGTTGGGACCAATGAGTCCCAATAAAGTGTGTATATAACCAATAAGTTGTGTTTACGACCAATTATGGCCCAATAAGGTGTGTATGGGCTGAGGTGGTTGGGACCAATGAGTCCCACTAATGTGTTGCATATAACCAATACGTTGTGTTTAGGACCAATGATGGCACAATAAAGTGGGTTTAGGGACAATGAGGGTTAGTTGGCACCAATGAGTCCTAATAAGGTGTTTATATAACCAATAAGTTGTGTTTACGACCAATTATGGCCCAATATGGTGTGTTTAGTGTGGGACTAATGAGTCCCACTAAGGTGTGTATATAACCAATAAGTTATGTTTAGGACCAATGATGGCCCAATAAGGTGTGTTTAGTAGGGCAATGAGGGTCGGTTAGAACCAATAAGTCCTAGTAAGGTGTGTATATAACCAATAAGTTGTGTTTAGGACCAATGATGGCCCAATAATGTGTGTTTAGCTGGGACTAATGAGTCCCACTAAGGTGTGTATATAACCAATAAGTTGTGTTTAGGAATAATGATGGCCCAATAAGGTGTGTTTAGTAGGGCAATGAGGGTCGGTTGGGACCAATAAGTCCTAGTAAGGTGTTTCTTATATAACCAATAAGTTGTGTTTAGGAACAATGATGGCCCAATAAGGTGTGTTTATTAGGGCAATGAGGGTCGGTTGGGACCAATAAGTCCTAGTAAGGTGTTTCTTATATAACCAATAAGTTGTGTTTAGGACCAATGATGGCCCAATAATGTGTGTTTAAGGGCAATGAGGGTCCGTTGGGACCAATGAGTCCCAATAAAGTGTGTATATAACCAATAAGTTGTGTTTACAACCAATTATGGCCCAATAAGGTGTGTTTAGTTGGGACCAATGAGTCCCATTAATGTGTGCATATAACCAATACGTTATGTTTAGGACCAATGATGGCACAATAAAATGGGTTTAGGGACAATGAGGGTTAGTTGGCACCAATGAGTCCTAATAAGGTGTTTATATAACCAATAAGTTGTGTTTACGACCAATAATGGCCCAATATGGTGTGTTTAGTTGGGACTAATGAGTCCCACTAAGGTGTTTATATAACCAATAAGTTATGTTTAGGACCAATGATGGCCTAATAAGGTGTGTTTAGTAGGGCAATGAGGGTCGGTTAGAACCAATAAGTCCTAGTAAGGTGTGTATATAACCAATAAGTTGTGTTTAGGACCTATGATGGCCCAATAATGTGTGTTTAGTTGGGACTAATGAGTCCCACTAAGGTGTGTATATAACCAATAAGTTGTGTTTAGGACCAATGATGGCCTAATAAGGTGTGTTTAGTAGGGCAATGAGGGTCGGTTGGGACCAGTAAGTCCTAGTAAGGTGTGTCTTATCTAACCAATAAGTTGTGTTTAGGACCAATGATGGCCTAATAATGTGTGTTTAAGGGCAATGAGGGTCAGTTGGGACCAATGAGTCCCAATAAAGTGTGTATATAACCAATAAGTTGTGTTTACGACCAATTATGGCCCAATAAGGTGTGTTTAGTTGGGACCAATGAGTCCCATTAATGTGTGCATATAACCAATACGTTGTGTTTAGGACCAATGATGGCACAATAAAGTGGGTTTAGGGACAATGAGGGTTAGTTGGCACCAATGAGTCCTAATAAGGTGTTTATATAACCAATAAGTTGTGTTTACGACCAATTATGGCCCAATATGGTGTGTTTAGTTGGGACTAATGAGTCCCACTAAGGTGTGTATATAACCAATAAGTTATGTTTAGGACCAATGATGGCCTAATAAGGTGTGTTTAGTAGGGCAATGAGGGTCGGTTAGAACCAATAAGTCCTAGTAAGGTGTGTATATAACCAATAAGTTGTGTTTAGGACCAATGATGGCCCAATAATGTGTGTTTAGCTGGGACTAATGAGTCCCACTAAGGTGTGTATATAACCAATAAGTTGTGTTTAGGAATAATGATGGCCCAATAAGGTGTGTTTAGTAGGGCAATGAGGGTCGGTTGGGACCAATAAGTCCTAGTAAGGTGATTCTTATATAACCAATAAGTTGTGTTTAGGAACAATGATGGCCCAATAAGGTGTGTTTATTAGGGCAATGAGGGTCGGTTGGGACCAATAAGTCCTAGTAAGGTGTTTCTTATATAACCAATAAGTTGTGTTTAGGACCAATGATGGCCCAATAATGTGTGTTTAAGGGCAATGAGGGTCCGTTGGGACCAATGAGTCCCAATAAAGTGTGTATATAACCAATAAGTTGTGTTTACAACCAATTATGGCCCAATAAGGTGTGTTTAGTTGGGACCAATGAGTCGCATTAATGTGTGCATATAACCAATACGTTATGTTTAGGACCAATGATGGCACAATAAAATGGGTTTAGGGACAATGAGGGTTAGTTGGCACTAATGAGTCCTAATAAGGTGTTTATATAACCAATAAGTTGTGTTTACGACCAATAATGGCCCAATATGGTGTGTTTAGTTGGGACTAATGAGTCCCACTAAGGTGTTTATATAACCAATAAGTTATGTTTAGGACCAATGATGGCCTAATAAGGTGTGTTTAGTAGGGCAATGAGGGTCGGTTGGGACCAATAAGTCCTAGTAAGGTGTTTCTTATATAACCAATAAGTTGTGTTTAGGAACAATGATGGCCCAATAAGGTGTGTTTATTAGGGCAATGAGGGTCGGTTGGGACCAATAAGTCCTAGTAAGGTGTTTCTTATATAACCAATAAGTTGTGTTTAGGACCAATGATGGCCCAATAATGTGTGTTTAAGGGCAATGAGGGTCCGTTGGGACCAATGAGTCCCAATAAAGTGTGTATATAACCAATAAGTTGTGTTTACAACCAATTATGGCCCAATAAGGTGTGTTTAGTTGGGACCAATGAGTCCCATTAATGTGTGCATATAACCAATACGTTATGTTTAGGACCAATGATGGCACAATAAAATGGGTTTAGGGACAATGAGGGTTAGTTGGCACCAATGAGTCCTAATAAGGTGTTTATATAACCAATAAGTTGTGTTTACGACCAATTATGGCCCAATATGGTGTGTTTAGTTGGGACTAATGAGTCCCACTAAGGTGTGTATATAACCAATAAGTTATGTTTAGGACCAATGATGGCCTAATAAGGTGTGTTTAGTATGGCAATGAGGGTCGGTTAGAACCAATAAGTCCTAGTAAGGTGTGTATATAACCAATAAGTTGTGTTTAGGACCAATGATGGCCCAATAATGTGTGTTTAGTTGGGACTAATGAGTCCCACTAAGGTGTGTATATAACCAATAAGTTGTGTTTAGGAATAATGATGGCCCAATAAGGTGTGTTTAGTAGGGCAATGAGGGTCGGTTGGGACCAATAAGTCCTAGTAAGGTGTTTCTTATATAACCAATAAGTTGTGTTTAGGAACAATGATGGCCCAATAAGGTGTGTTTATTAGGGCAATGAGGGTCGGTTGGGACCAATAAGTCCTAGTAAGGTGTTTCTTATATAACCAATAAGTTGTGTTTAGGACCAATGATGGCCCAAATAATGTGTGTTTAAGGGCAATGAGGGTCCGTTGGGACCAATGAGTCCCAATAAAGTGTGTATATAACCAATAAGTTGTGTTTACAACCAATTATGGCCCAATAAGGTGTGTTTAGTTGGGACCAATGAGTCCCATTAATGTGTGCATATAACCAATACGTTATGTTTAGGACCAATGATGGCACAATAAAATGGGTTTAGGGACAATGAGGGTTAGTTGGCACTAATGAGTCCTAATAAGGTGTTTATATAACCAATAAGTTGTGTTTACGACCAATTATGGCCCAATATGGTGTGTTTAGTTGGGACTAATGAGTCCCACTAAGGTGTGTATATAACCAATAAGTTATGTTTAGGACCAATGATGGCCTAATAAGGTGTGTTTAGTAGGGCAATGAGGGTCGGTTAGAACCAATAAGTCCTAGTAAGGTGTGTATATAACCAATAAGTTGTGTTTAGGACCTATGATGGCCCAATAATGTGTGTTTAGTTGGGACTAATGAGTCCCACTAAGGTGTGTATATAACCAATAAGTTGTGTTTAGGACCAATGATGGCCTAATAAGGTGTGTTTAGTAGGGCAATGAGGGTCGGTTGGGACCAGTAAGTCCTAGTAAGGTGTGTCTTATCTAACCAATAAGTTGTGTTTAGGACCAATGATGGCCTAATAATGTGTGTTTAAGGGCAATTAGGGTCAGTTGGGACCAATGAGTCTCAATAAAGTGTGTATATAACCAGTAAGTTGTGTTTACGACCAATTATGGCCAAATAAGGTGTGTTTAGTTGGGACCAATGAGTCCCACTAATGTGTGCATATAACCAATACGTTGTGTTTAGGACCAATGATGGCACAATAAAGTGGGTTTAGGGACAATGAGGGTTAGTTGGCACCAATGAGTCCTGATAAATTGTTTATATAACCAATAAGTTGTGTTTACGACCAATTATGGCCCAATATGGTGTGTTTAGTTGGGACTAATGAGTCCCACTAAGGTGTGTATATAACCAATAAATTATGTTTAGGACCAATGATGGCCCAATAAGGTGTGTTTAGTAGGGCAATGAGCGTCGGTTAGAACCAATAAGTCCTAGTAAGGTGTGTATATAACCAATAAGTTGTGTTTAGGACCAATGATGGCCCAATAATGTGTGTTTAGTTGGGACTAATGAGTCCCACTAAGGTTTGTATATAACCAATAAGTTGTGTTTAGGACCAATGATGGCCCTATAAGGAGTGTTTAGTAGGGCAACGAGGGTCGGTTGGGACTAATAAGTCCTAGTAAGGTGTGTCTTATATAACCAATAAGTTGTGTTTAGGACCAATGATGGCCCTATAAGGAGTGTTTAGTAGGGCAACGAGGGTCGGTTGGGACTAATAAGTCCTAGTAAGGTGTGTCTTATATAACCAATAAGTTGTGTTTAGGACCAATGATGGCCCAATAATGTGTGTTTAAGGGCAATGAGGGTCAGTTGGGACCAATGAGTCCCAATAAAGTGTATATATAACCAATAAGTTGTGTTTACGATCAATTATGGCCCAATAAGGTGTGTTTAGTTGGGACCAATGAGTCCCACTAATGTGTGCATATAACCAATACGTTGTGTTTAGGACCAATGATGGCACAATAAAGTGGGTTTAGGGACAATGAGGGTTAGTTGGCACCAATGAGTCCTAATAAGGTGTTTATATAACCAATAAGTTGTGTTTACAACCAATTATGGCCCAATATGGTGTGTTTAGTTGGGACTAATGAGTCCCACTAAGGTGTGTATATAACCAATAAATTATGTTTAGGACAAATGAGGGCCCAATAAGGTGTGTTTAGTAGGGCAATGAGGGTCGGTTAGAACCAATAAGTCCTAGTAAGGTGTGTATATAACCAATAAGTTGTGTTTAGGACCAATGATGGCCCAATAATGTGTGTTTAGTTGGGACTAATGAGTCCCACTAAGGTGTGTATATAACCAATAAGTTGTGTTTAGGACCAATGATTGCCCAATAAGGTGTGTTTAGTAGGGCAATGAGGGTCGGTTGGGACCAATAAGTTGTGTTTAGGACCAATGATGGCCCAATAATGTGTGTTTAAGGCAATGAGGGTCCGTTGGGACCAATGAGTCCCAATAAAGTGTGTATATAACCAATAACTTGTGTTTACGACCAATTATGGCCCAATAAGGTGTGTTTAGTTGGGACCAATGAGTCCCACTAATGTGTGCATGTAACCAATACGTTGTGTTTAGGACCAATGATGGCACAATAAAGTGGGTTTTGGGACATTGAGGGTTAGTTGGCACCAATGAGTCCTAATAAGGTGTTTATATAACCAATAAGTTGTGTTTACAACCAATTATGGCCCAATATGGTGTGTTTAGTTGGGACTAATGAGTCCCACTAAGGTGTGTATATAACCAATAAATTATGTTTAGGACCAATGAGGGCCCAATAAGGTGTGTTTAGTAGGGCATTGAGGGTCGGTTAGAACCAATAAGTCCTATTAAGGTGTGTATATAACCAATAAGTTGTGTTTAGGACCAATGATGGCCCAATAATGTGTGTTTAGTTGGGACTAATGAGTCCCACTAAGGTGTGTATATAACCAATAAGTTGTGTTTAGGAATAATGATGGCCCAATAAGGTGTGTTTAGTAGGGCAATGAGGGTCGGTTGGGACCAATAAGTCCTAGTAAGGTGTTTCTTATATAACCAATAAGTTGTGTTTAGGAACAATGATGGCCCAATAAGGTGTGTTTATTAGGGCAATGAGGGTCGGTTGGGACCAATGAGTCCCAATAAAGTGTGTATATAACCAATAAGTTGTGTTCACAATCAATTATGGCCCAATAAGATGTGTTTAGTTGGGACCAATGAGTCCCATTAATGTGTGCATATAACCAATACGTTATGTTTAGGACCAATGATGGCACAATAAAATGGGTTTAGGGACAATGAGGGTTAGTTGGCACCAATGAGTCCTAATAAGGTCTTTATATAACCAATAAGTTGTGTTTACGACCAATTATGGCCCAATATGGTGTGTGTAGTTGGGACTAATGAGTCCCACTAAGGTGTGTATATAACCAATAAGTTATGTTTAGGACCAATGATGGCCTAATAAGGTGTGTTTAGTAGGGCAATGTGGGTCGGTTAGAACCAATAAGTCCTAGTAAGGTGTGTATATAACCAATAAGTTGGTTTAGGACCTATGATGGCCCAATAATGTGTGTTTAGTTGGGACTAATGAGTCCCACTAAGGTGTGTATATAACCAATAAGTTGTGTTTAGGACCAATGATGGCCCAATAAGGTGTGTTTAGTAGGGCAATGAGGGTCGGTTGGGACCAGTAAGTCCTAGTAAGGTGTGTCTTATCTAACCAATAAGTTGTGTTTAGGACCAATGATGGCCCAATAATGTGTGTTTAAGGGCAATTAGGGTCAGTTGGGACCAATGAGTCCCAATAAAGTGTGTATATAACCAGTAAGTTGTGTTTACAACCAATTATGGCCCAATATGGTGTGTTTAGTTGGGACTAATGAGTCCCACTAAGGTGTGTATATAACCAATAAATTATGTTTAGGACAAATGAGGGCCCAATAAGGTGTGTTTAGTAGGGCAATGAGGGTCGGTTAGAACCAATAAGTCCTAGTAAGGTGTGTATATAACCAATAAGTTGTGTTTAGGACCAATGATGGCCCAATAATGTGTGTTTAGTTGGGACTAATGAGTCCCACTAAGGTGTGTATATAACCAATAAGTTGTGTTTAGGACCAATGATTGCCCAATAAGGTGTGTTTAGTAGGGCAATGAGGGTCGGTTGGGACCAATAAGTTGTGTTTAGGACCAATGATGGCCCAATAATGTGTGTTTAAGGCAATGAGGGTCCGTTGGGACCAATGAGTCCCAATAAAGTGTGTATATAACCAATAAGTTGTGTTTACGACCAATTATGGCCCAATAAGGTGTGTTTAGTTGGGACCAATGAGTCCCACTAATGTGTGCATGTAACCAATACGTTGTGTTTAGGACCAATGATGGCACAATAAAGTGGGTTTTGGGACATTGAGGGTTAGTTGGCACCAATGAGTCCTAATAAGGTGTTTATATAACCAATAAGTTGTGTTTACAACCAATTATGGCCCAATATGGTGTGTTTAGTTGGGACTAATGAGTCCCACTAAGGTGTGTATATAACCAATAAATTATGTTTAGGACCAATGAGGGCCCAATAAGGTGTGTTTAGTAGGGCATTGAGGGTCGGTTAGAACCAATAAGTCCTATTAAGGTGTGTATATAACCAATAAGTTTTGTTTAGGACCAATGATGGCCCAATAATGTGTGTTTAGTTGGGACTAATGAGTCCCACTAAGGTGTGTATATAACCAATAAGTTGTGTTTAGGAATAATGATGGCCCAATAAGGTGTGTTTAGTAGGGCAATGAGGGTCGGTTGGGACCAATAAGTCCTAGTAAGGTGTTTCTTATATAACCAATAAGTTGTGTTTAGGAACAATGATGGCCCAATAAGGTGTGTTTATTAGGGCAATGAGGGTCGGTTGGGACCAATGAGTCCCAATAAAGTGTGTATATAACCAATAAGTTGTGTTCACAACCAATTATGGCCCAATAAGATGTGTTTAGTTGGGACCAATGAGTCCCATTAATGTGTGCATATAACCAATACGTTATGTTTAGGACCAATGATGGCACAATAAAATGGGTTTAGGGACAATGAGGGTTAGTTGGCACCAATGAGTCCTAATAAGGTCTTTATATAACCAATAAGTTGTGTTTACGACCAATTATGGCCCAATATGGTGTGTGTAGTTGGGACTAATGAGTCCCACTAAGGTGTGTATATAACCAATAAGTTATGTTTAGGACCAATGATGGCCTAATAAGGTGTGTTTAGTAGGGCAATGTGGGTCGGTTAGAACCAATAAGTCCTAGTAAGGTGTGTATATAACCAATAAGTTGGTTTAGGACCTATGATGGCCCAATAATGTGTGTTTAGTTGGGACTAATGAGTCCCACTAAGGTGTGTATATAACCAATAAGTTGTGTTTAGGACCAATGATGGCCCAATAAGGTGTGTTTAGTAGGGCAATGAGGGTCGGTTGGGACCAGTAAGTCCTAAACATAACTTATTGGTTATATACACACCTTAGTGGGTTACTTCTTTTGAAGTAAACAGATTTGATGGCGTCAGTCACATAGA
>JBCNJP010012887.1:0-13163 GCA_039602395.1 Deinandra increscens subsp. villosa | reverse complement strand
GTAGGAGGCTCTCTATGTCACACCCCCAATTTCCACTAACGAAGTATAACCGTGTGGGGTGTGGTCCAGACCAGGATCCAAGTCTTTAGTTACAACCAAGCCATAGTTAAAGGGGTAAACAGTCATGTATTACATTAAATAAATCAGAGTTTACATTTCACAAAAATCACCGGAAGCATTAAAAGTTTACAAGGTTGTAGTTTAGTAAAAGTGATTACTAAAGCATCTGAAATACAATTTCCAAAAGGGTTTTACAAAGGACAAGTACTGCCGCTGCCCGTGCCATCCATGATCCTCCAAGCTAACCTGAAAAGCATTCAACAATCAAGTGTCAGCCATGGCTGGTGAGTTCACTAAAGCAGTCTACCCGTCACGGGTAGACCTAAAGTTTATGAATAAAGACAGGTACAACACAATCAATATCATAAGACTAGTAAGTTTTCCATATCGTAGGTAGCTAGCCTAAATTATGCACATTTGAATTGTTCGCAACCGAAGCTGACAATGTATAGGTATTACCTACGGATTTTGCCTTCCCGTGTCCTGAAAGACCACGGAGGGTAGGGTAACATTGGTCCCAGTCCGACCGCCAGTCGGGTTGGCGCATCACGTGCACCGCTGGGCGGGGGTGTCAATCCCCAGTAGTACTACTCAACATCACCTAGCTATTCTATATTAACGGCCCGAATGTAAGGACTTTTTAGTTTATCAATCAATTCAATGATACATATGATATTTGGTCGGAAAAGTTTACTTAGTAAGAAATACCTTACCGCTGCACGTTATCATCCCTGAAAGGACATAACAACATATAGTAATGAACTCACCTTAGGGGGGCACTGGTACACAGCAAAAGATTCAACAAGTCGGTCACACACAACCTGTTTGGGTAAATATGGCCTAAACGGGTTAGGAGGTGTCGCGAGGACGAAAATAGCAATCTTAGCACCTAAACATGTTTCATGTAGTCACACAAGTCATATAATGCATACACAAGTTTCAGATTGAGAGAATTTCAAAGAATTGCCATTTTGGTCAAAGTTGACTCAGAAAGTCAACTTCAACACTCAAACTAGTGGCATAGTCAAAATCTACATACTTAGGAGTTAGGATCTCAACTTTTGCAGGCTTAAACTACATGTTAAACATGACTTGTTGCAAAAAGAATCAATCAAAAACATCGAATAACGAAGAAGTTATGCACATTACAAGTTGACCCATTTGGCACATAGTTAACTAGTTCATGAAAATTTGAAATTGGCATAACTCACTCAATTTTTGGGTTTTAAACCTCAAATGCTCCAGATCCTATATTTAATATGTGTACATCAATTTCAAATAGCAAACACCCCAACATAATAAGGTTTACATGTCCGACCCGTTAGAAAAGTCTACTTTTTAAAATTTCAAACAGCTTTGAGTACCTGTTTTGCAGCAGCAGTTTGGGTGACCAAACGAAGGTTTTAGAAGGCGTATAAATAGCCGTTTTAAAGCTAAGACATCCTAGTTTATCACCCAACAAGAATCAATCATGTTCGATCAAAAATGAGCAAGTTATGGCTATTGAAAGTTGACCAAAAATCAGTTTTGTTGTAGAAGGTCAAAGTAGGCAAATTGAATTTGATTAATCCATAATTTGATCAAAGCTTGGAGTTTGTTTACCAAAACCTCCAGATCTTAGTTTTAATATATAAACATCAATTTCAAGTTGCAAACGCACCATTAAAACAAGGTTTACATGCCCAACCAATTTGCAAAGTCCACTTCTCACAGAAAATGACAGCTTTGCACACCTAACTTGCAGCTGTGTTTTGGATGACCAAACGAAGGTTTTAGAAAGTGTGCGAGTAGGCGTTGTAAAGCTAAGACATGAAACTTTACTACGGAAAAAGAATCAACTGATTTCGATAAAAATTGAGTGAGTTATGACCTCTGCAAGTCGGCCTAAAAATCTGGACGAATCTGTCCCTACTTTATAGTTTGCAAAAATTTCGGTTTTCTAATTTTGAGCAACAATTTGGTCATCCAACACCTACTAACATAATTCTAACCATTTCAACCTGTAATTCCTGTAGTGAACAAGGTCATACCAAGAACATAGCAAAATTTGAACATGAGGCTAGCATTATAAGCACATACACCTAGTTTTCATGCTTGTCTACATAACAACTTCAAGAACACTCACATAGCAGAAATTTAACCCAAATTCCAGCCCTAAACCCGAACCCAAATCTGTCCCCAATTAGACATATAGCATATCTCAACTTATCACATGAATTTGGAGCATAATAGCTCACCATTTAGCATTCAAACACTAAAAAACACACATGCAACTACCAATTTCGGATTCAAAAACTAGGGCTTACAAGATTTATGTAAAATCGCAGGTAGGAGTAGGAAAGGAGAAGATGAAGCTGGCTTGAGTGTTCTAGTAGCTTGTAGGAGCTTCAATCCACCTCCTTGAAGCTTGATTTCTCCAAAATCGCAAGTGGGTGTATGTGTGTGTTTTGTGTCGTGAAAAAGGAGAGAGGAGAAGATGATGAAGATGAATGCGTGAAATGAGGAAGAGGGGGAAGAAAAATGCAGATTTCTCTTAAGCCATATTTACATATTTGGTCCCTCAACTTTGTTTTTAAACATATGAGCCATAAAACTCATTTAAGTGGGTTTTTGACTACAAGTTGTAAAGTAAAAGTTTTAAAAATGTTTCCAAGTGTTTTTAAGTCATTTAACATGTAAGATTTAGTCGGGTTTCATAAATTTAATCGTTTATACATAAAAATCCGATTTTTCACACAAGGCCCGGTTTTGCATAAAAATGCAAATTTTCACAATTAACACGTAAAGTCACGAAACGAATTTACAAACCAAGTTACTAAAATCAACTAACAAGTAAACATAAATAAATACGAAATCATTCAAATAACGGGTCTCGGGTTCGCTAACGGAACTAACGGGACTAACGGAAAAAGTTAACGGAGTTAACTTGGGAAGTTGCAGTTGTCACAGCCTCCCCATGTTAAAGAATTTTCGTCCCGAAAATTAGCATAAGGTCCAAAGTGTTCGGGCCAATTAAATGGTATGAAGGAGAATGGAAATAAGAAATTTTTTCGTAGTGCTAATTGTTTCACGAATCGTTACGAGAGAATCTGAGGGGAGTGATGGACGGTACACGATTTAGAAAGCATCGAATGAACATTTCGCATGAGCGTACAGAGAGTGATTTCCTATAATGAACGTTTCCGTGAGTGAGTTGAATTGCATCGCATGGTTAGGTTTAACAAATGGGACGGCAACGCCACATCCGAGATTGAAATATTTAATATGACGAAGTGACCATATGTCCGAGTAGTCTTCAGCTATAGCATCCAATAAGATAACAGAAAGTATTGTGTCAAGTGACACGGTAGAGGCAAGAAGTGTTGCAAAAAGGTTCAAACGTTAACGTATCTGGAGGGTGGTTATGCATCCTTGAATTTGACTAAGGTCGGGTGGTTCTTACAGTTCGCAGAAAAAGGCATAGGCAGATGACGCTGCAAGGTATCGTAATATCAATAGCATAGCAGGTAAGCGCGGTAATCTGATAAAGAAGTGCTCTGCTTTACCAAAGAGGTGACAATTTTAGGTGTACGCGAGGTTAACAAGTCGTGGGATGTTAGAAATGTAACAACTAGAGGACCAATTGAAATATTTCACCAATTTCCATGGTGAACCAAGACGAGTAAGGATTTTGGACGAGTAAACGTCGATAAGAGTCTTGAAAAAGTCACATGATTACTTAGAAAGAACATCTTATTTGTCTTTTGTAATGCAAACTTGAGTTGTTAAAACGTTGTTGTTCATCTAGGTTATAACCATATTTTGACAAAACTTACATCAGGATAGTTCTTATTAATTTAGAGAGTTGGAAAACAATAAGTTTCATTTGATTAAACTGTATGAGGGACATGCGAAATTTCAACGAAAGTAATATAAATTTTGCTTTATGGTGGGCACTGTCCCACTAACTGAAGTTTCTCAGAGTAAGGTTTTTGTCTTTGATGTCAAGGTAAATATGTGGTTCAGCACTGATCCCACCTTTCGCATGCCAATAGTGCTTATGTATAGGGTGTACCGCAGTTAACCCACCACACTACCAGCACGTTCAGGGTGTACCAGTTTCCTTGCCATTCTTGGCTGTTTGACAAATCTTGCTAGATAATATACTTTTTTAAAAAAAATAAGGTGTCTTATGTTTTTCACCAAATGCTTTTGAGTTGATTGGGAGTGAAAGATTTGAAATCATGTAATCACGTGAAAACTTTGAATTTTACAACAGAAAGGTTTTCGGTGATGGGGTCTTCGTCTATGGTGAGGATTATTAAGGGTTTAGCGGACGCAACGCGAATACAATTTAAGTTTCTGAAAGGGATTCAAGAGATAAGGTAGTCCTTCACGTTGAGGCTTAAAAATGAGGTTCGCCAACATGGGATATGTCGTTACGCGTATATTCCTCGGTAAAGATCCAAAATAAGAGTGACGTTCTAAACGAATGAAGGTTCTCTGTGGAAGCATAAATGATATCAAGTAGGGGAATACAGACTCAGGATGAAAGGCGGTGTAGCTAGTGTAGGGTAGTTGCAACTATACGTTCTGAAGAGTCATCCGGTACAATTGACACGAGTCGGGAGAAGAACGATCTGGGACGGTGGTACCGTACAAAAGAATACAACACCAATTTATAAAAGTGAAAACGTGTAGTTAAGGTTTCGCGAGGTCTACTGCGTATCGAAAAGCCGCATTGCATAAGATGTAAAAATATCGGGTACTTGGGTCGCTTTCAGTGCTCCTCGGGCAGCTCGCCGCATGTCCGATAAATTTATACGTGTCTTCGTCAAATCTGGAGCCAATCTACTTCCTGACGCGTGTTATCGAGAGTTCGATTCAATCATTTGGTTCAGTCACCATTGGTTATGAAGCAGGGGTTACCAAAGAAAATTTTTCTAAAGAAGAATGAATGAGATCGATGGGTACCATTGTATGATGTTGTGGAACTTTCCTAGCCTACTGCTGCCTAGTGTTGGTTGTCACTGATTGTCGTACGGGAGCTTCTGGCAAAGAAGTGCATGGAAAAGTCATTGATGAGGTCAACTAGCCGCGATGGCTCAAGGCTTGAAGATGAAGCAGATCGTACAGTTCAGCGACGAATTGAGTGTTTGAAGATAAAGCAGATCGTACGGGTTCGAGAAGTAACCTACATCGCTCCGATGGGTGAAACTTTATTTGTAGCGAGGTATAAAGTGCTTACAAATCGTGAGGAGATTACTAGTCAAGAGGGGGCTCGAAAGAGAGTTATGGCAGTTAACGTTGTAGGGGTAGAGTTAGGATTGCGGATAAACTAGAATCAGTGAAGAGTTTAACCGCGGCTTGCTCGCAGCGAGGGAAGATCTCGTCGTCGGATAAGGTGAGTGGTAAGGTGTCTTACTACGGTTGCCCTTGCACCAGCATTTATAGAGGAGCTCAGATAGGGTGGAAGCCATATCTAGGAAGGATAAGAACAGGTATGATAACGTAACGAATATGGTTGAGGACCATAAGCTTGGAAGTTGATATAATAGAATTTTGGAATGAAAGGTTGCCGAGTAGAATTCCCCAGGGCTTCCATACACTGCAAATTACATTTACGTGTGCACCCGTAACGGTAATTTACCTCGTATGGTCACGCTGGTTCCTATTACTTTAGCTACCAGGTTCGATGGGGTAGTACATGGTTTCAAAGGGTAAGCATTAAGAATGTGGTCGTTAAATCAAAAGTAATCCGACAAGGATTTTCCAAGGAGACAGGTTGCGAGGATAAACAGCTCACTCAATTCTGAAATTTACCATTGGTACGATTGGATAAGCAAATGGTTTTACAGGAGTTTGGATAGGGCACGCTACAATGTCCCAACTTAAGTTAGAGTATTCACACATATACAGGTATATATATACAAAGAGGGAGAATATCACATTCACACGAAGTTATCACACAACAGCCATGCGATTAATATGCAAGGTCTAAACCGACCAAGGAAAAAGGGGTGTCGGTATTCTAGGGTAACAATCACAGTTACAAGCATCCCATGAGGGATCATCTGGTTCTATACTATGACTAGTTGCCCTAAACAAGGCTAAACAACATTCTTACTAATGTATTTCGATAAGGTTGCCCTCGGTTTGTGAAATTGGGTGGCTTACCCGAATAGGATCTATATTATCTCCTATTCATGCTATAACAGGGTATGATCGTTCCAGCTGAGGATATGTTGGATCATTGTCTTAGAGTCTAGATTATCATGATTTATGCCTAAAAGTAAACCTACCAAGGGTCAGCATACCCGCTACTAAAAGGTCACTAAATACCAAGTGATATTGCGCATAAGCACAAGTTATATGAATACATTCAACAAGTAGGCAAAGCGTTCTAAGAGCAAATAGGAGTAGGTTGTTTAGAACAAATGGGGGCAGGTTGTTTAGTACAAAAATGAGGCAAGTTGTTTAGTTCAAAATGAAACAAATTATTTCTAAGTCTCGGGAAAGAAAATTTTCTACCAAAAATCAGGTTTCTATGCTGACACAAGATATGGTTTGTAGTTGAGGATCACCTTTGGCACGCGGAGCAGTACTTTCGGGAATTGTTGTAATCAAAGTTTTCAAAACAGTTACAGTTCAGAAATTTTTACTTTTCTAAAAATTTTCTGGTTCGCTGTAACCAATGGCTCTGATACCAATCTGTCACACCCCCAATTTCCACTAACGAAGTATAACCGTGTGGGGTGTGGTCCAGACCAGGATCCAAGTCTTTAGTTACAACCAAGCCATAGTTAAAGGGGTAAACAGTCATGTATTACATTAAATAAATCAGAGTTTACATTTCACAAAAATCACCGGAAGCATTAAAAGTTTACAAGGTTGTAGTTTAGTAAAAGTGATTACTAAAGCATCTGAAATACAATTTCCAAAAGGGTTTTACAAAGGACAAGTACTGCCGCTGCCCGTGCCATCCATGATCCTCCAAGCTAACCTGAAAAGCATTCAACAATCAAGTGTCAGCCATGGCTGGTGAGTTCACTAAAGCAGTCTACCCGTCACGGGTAGACCTAAAGTTTATGAATAAAGACAGGTACAACACAATCAATATCATAAGACTAGTAAGTTTTCCATATCGTAGGTAGCTAGCCTAAATTATGCACATTTGAATTGTTCGCAACCGAAGCTGACAATGTATAGGTATTACCTACGGATTTTGCCTTCCCGTGTCCTGAAAGACCACGGAGGGTAGGGTAACATTGGTCCCAGTCCGACCGCCAGTCGGGTTGGCGCATCACGTGCACCGCTGGGCGGGGGTGTCAATCCCCAGTAGTACTACTCAACATCACCTAGCTATTCTATATTAACGGCCCGAATGTAAGGACTTTTTAGTTTATCAATCAATTCAATGATACATATGATATTTGGTCGGAAAAGTTTACTTAGTAAGAAATACCTTACCGCTGCACGTTATCATCCCTGAAAGGACATAACAACATATAGTAATGAACTCACCTTAGGGGGGCACTGGTACACAGCAAAAGATTCAACAAGTCGGTCACACACAACCTGTTTGGGTAAATATGGCCTAAACGGGTTAGGAGGTGTCGCGAGGACGAAAATAGCAATCTTAGCACCTAAACATGTTTCATGTAGTCACACAAGTCATATAATGCATACACAAGTTTCAGATTGAGAGAATTTCAAAGAATTGCCATTTTGGTCAAAGTTGACTCAGAAAGTCAACTTCAACACTCAAACTAGTGGCATAGTCAAAATCTACATACTTAGGAGTTAGGATCTCAACTTTTGCAGGCTTAAACTACATGTTAAACATGACTTGTTGCAAAAAGAATCAATCAAAAAACATCGAATAACGAAGAAGTTATGCACATTACAAGTTGACCCATTTGGCACATAGTTAACTAGTTCATGAAAATTTGAAATTGGCATAACTCACTCAATTTTTGGGTTTTAAACCTCAAATGCTCCAGATCCTATATTTAATATGTGTACATCAATTTCAAATAGCAAACACCCCAACATAATAAGGTTTACATGTCCGACCCGTTAGAAAAGTCTACTTTTTAAAATTTCAAACAGCTTTGAGTACCTGTTTTGCAGCAGCAGTTTGGGTGACCAAACGAAGGTTTTAGAAGGCGTATAAATAGCCGTTTTAAAGCTAAGACATCCTAGTTTATCACCCAACAAGAATCAATCATGTTCGATCAAAAATGAGCAAGTTATGGCTATTGAAAGTTGACCAAAAATCAGTTTTGTTGTAGAAGGTCAAAGTAGGCAAATTGAATTTGATTAATCCATAATTTGATCAAAGCTTGGAGTTTGTTTACCAAAACCTCCAGATCTTAGTTTTAATATATAAACATCAATTTCAAGTTGCAAACGCACCATTAAAACAAGGTTTACATGCCCAACCAATTTGCAAAGTCCACTTCTCACAGAAAATGACAGCTTTGCACACCTAACTTGCAGCTGTGTTTTGGATGACCAAACGAAGGTTTTAGAAAGTGTGCGAGTAGGCGTTGTAAAGCTAAGACATGAAACTTTACTACGGAAAAAGAATCAACTGATTTCGATAAAAATTGAGTGAGTTATGACCTCTGCAAGTCGGCCTAAAAATCTGGACGAATCTGTCCCTACTTTATAGTTTGCAAAAATTTCGGTTTTCTAATTTTGAGCAACAATTTGGTCATCCAACACCTACTAACATAATTCTAACCATTTCAACCTGTAATTCCTGTAGTGAACAAGGTCATACCAAGAACATAGCAAAATTTGAACATGAGGCTAGCATTATAAGCACATACACCTAGTTTTCATGCTTGTCTACATAACAACTTCAAGAACACTCACATAGCAGAAATTTAACCCAAATTCCAGCCCTAAACCCGAACCCAAATCTGTCCCCAATTAGACATATAGCATATCTCAACTTATCACATGAATTTGGAGCATAATAGCTCACCATTTAGCATTCAAACACTAAAAAACACACATGCAACTACCAATTTCGGATTCAAAAACTAGGGCTTACAAGATTTATGTAAAATCGCAGGTAGGAGTAGGAAAGGAGAAGATGAAGCTGGCTTGAGTGTTCTAGTAGCTTGTAGGAGCTTCAATCCACCTCCTTGAAGCTTGATTTCTCCAAAATCGCAAGTGGGTGTATGTGTGTGTTTTGTGTCGTGAAAAAGGAGAGAGGAGAAGATGATGAAGATGAATGCGTGAAATGAGGAAGAGGGGGAAGAAAAATGCAGATTTCTCTTAAGCCATATTTACATATTTGGTCCCTCAACTTTGTTTTTAAACATATGAGCCATAAAACTCATTTAAGTGGGTTTTTGACTACAAGTTGTAAAGTAAAAGTTTTAAAAATGTTTCCAAGTGTTTTTAAGTCATTTAACATGTAAGATTTAGTCGGGTTTCATAAATTTAATCGTTTATACATAAAAATCCGATTTTTCACACAAGGCCCGGTTTTGCATAAAAATGCAAATTTTCACAATTAACACGTAAAGTCACGAAACGAATTTACAAACCAAGTTACTAAAATCAACTAACAAGTAAACATAAATAAATACGAAATCATTCAAATAACGGGTCTCGGGTTCGCTAACGGAACTAACGGGACTAACGGAAAAAGTTAACGGAGTTAACTTGGGAAGTTGCAGTCGTCACAATCTTCATCCAGCGAAACTATGGAGCGAAACTATAGTGTCGCTGGTAAACCAACCAGACCTGCTCGAACGAAACTACCGAGCGAAATACCCTGAACGAAAGTTCAAACCAGTTTCGGGCGAAACTAGGCTAGCGAAACTGTGTCAACAGTTTCGAGCGAAACTAGCCTAGCGAAACTGTGTCATCGGGTACTGCCTAGCGAAAGTGCTGCCCGTGTACACAGCGAAACTGCCTAGCGAAACTGCTAGCGAAATTGTGACCAGAATCCAAACTTGTACAATTTGTTTAAATGTCTTGCCATGACTTACACAATTATGCTATGATGAACATGTCTGATTTCTGTATTAAGTGAACCCCTGTTTATGATCAACCATCGGTATCGTGTGTCGTTATGTCGTGTCGTGTTTTCCAATGTGCTAATAGCTTTAAACACAACCTTACACCTAAGACCTTAATGTGATTATTAGGTCCTCATTAACAACCATAACCGGATTAATTGAAGCTTAAGCCGAGCAAACCTAAGGTGAGTTTCACTTACTGTTTTAGTTGCATCCGGTAAGGGATGGCAACACACGGTAAAGGTATTTCTTTACTTGAGTATTTATCCCACTATATCACATGTTCACTGAATTGCTTTATAAACAAAAGTCCTTACTTATCGGGCCATTAGTATTGAATAGCGAGGTAATGTTGAGTAGATCTACTGGGGATTGACACCCCCGCTCAGCGGTGCACAGGATGCACCCTCCCGACTGGCGGTCGGACTGAGACCAATATTAGCCTAGGAACACCGTGATCGGGAAAGACACGGGGAAGGCAGATTACATAGGTGAATGCCTATCAAATACCATGTCAGCTTTGGTTGCGAACGTTCAGGGGAGCATAAGCATAGGCTAGCTACCTAATGATACGGATAATACTTACATTCTAAATTACGAATTTATTGCTTTATGATTCGTATGCATTGTGGTCTACATGGTGTAGTGTAGACTAATTAGTGAACTCACCAGCCCTTTTAGCTGACACTTGATCATTGTTTACCTTGCAGGTCGTTAGATGGATTCTCGGATGGCACGAGTGGCGGCAGTACTCTTTATCATAAATCTTTTGGGAAATTCAAGATTTTAAACTTTATGAACATGTGTTTTTGTGTATCAAACTTGTAATCGCTTTAAGGCTTCCGCTGTACTTCTAAACTAACTTATGTATCTGCTAAACAAACTTCCCTTTACTTTAATTTTAAAGCCCCCTTATCTTTTGTTTATTTACTGTTATGGCTTGGTTGTAACTAAAGTCTTGGATCCTGGTCTGGCTCACACCCCACACGGTTATACTCCGTTAGTGGAATTTGGGGGTGTGACAGTGTATGACATTCAAACAAGAGCTAATGCACCCTTGCTTGAATGTTATTGGGATTAACGAGGGATCCAAGGAAGCTGCCGCCCCTATCACGGTCCAAGCGGCAGAGCACCTGGCTGGCCATGAAATTTTTTATTTTGAACAAAGACCTTTATGAAAAATGCATTAGAATTTTGTTTCGGACCAAAAATGTATTAATTAATACTTAAGGGACCGAATGTGCAAATTCACTCAAAATATGAATAGATAACTGCAATTATCTATACACTCCACCCCCATCTTTTACGTATTATGATTTATGATTTGATCGATCAATTCTCTGCAAAACACAAAACTTAAAATCCATACGTATTCCTGAATTGAATCTCGATTATATCAGGTCAAAGATTGGTATCCACTCCATTTATTTGATCTGAAAGTGTATCACGACTTCAGATTTATCCGGTGTTTTGCTAAAAAAATTTACGTTTTCCCAAACAAAAACTCATATATTTTTTGGAGTATGATCTATCATACTCCCACTTCTAAGCTACTCCACAAACTAAGTTACACCATTGCTTTGTTTGAAACCAGAATCTCCAACTAAGAGGACAAAACCTCTACCAAGTGGGCTAGTCCCAAACAATTAACAAAATTAACCAATGTATTGTAGCAAAATATTCGAATTTAAATAGTTAAACAAATTGTTAGGCTCTCCTAGCATTTTTAGTTGCAAAGCTTTCGATTATCATAATACGTTGGTTTTTATCAGGACATTGTGGATTAATCATAATTTCTGAATTAATCATTACAATGTAAATTACCAATTTGTAAGTACTTACATTTAATCATAGATGCAAGAAACACAAGAACTCTAAGATAAATTTCATAAAAGCACAAGAGCCTAGAAACAAATTATATTATTTATATAACATTTCTGGATGCTGAGTTGTGACACAAAAGGTACTGTTCAGGTCACATGTATTATTTTGATTGGGTTATAGTGCCGGTGGATGCCATCTAACCACCTTTTTGAGAGACACGTGTGAGGTGGGTTTGTCTATTATTCCGCTGTTTGCTACCTAGAAACCAGATTACGGTAACTGTGGGCTCTCCCATTTTTATTTCAGCAAACGGTTCTCTCTCTCGAATATCTTTGCTATTTAAGCTCAGTTTCTCTCTCTATCTCGCAGGCTATCCCAGTCCCTCTTCAACTCCACCGTCGAAATCGTTAGCACTCCGTCACCATTCTTCTCCACCGTTGAAATCGTCGTTGCTCCTGACGGTGGACTCATCTGGGTACCGTCGTAATTGACGAATTCCGGTGGAACCGCTGTTCGACGTTGATGTGGCAATCGATTTCCGGTATCGGTTGAGGGGTGTTACGATCGGGTGTCTGAGATGTTGACGGTGGCTATACGCCGCTGTAGTTACTTTTGTTGTTGCATATCTGGTCAATTGGGATGTTGTCGGCAGGCCTGTGTGATGTTTCCATGGTGTGGGTTTTTGTTTCCAGATTTGATTTGCTCTTTTTTTTTTGGGTTTGATTTGGAAAGCACGTTTCAATCGATGAGAGGGCCGGTTGTGGCTGTCGTTCTCTTTACAGTATCATTTCGCGATGTTCTTACCGGCGACGATGCTGCGTTTATCGCCGACGTCGCTGGGTTATGAGCGATTTCTGATTCGAGCCTCTTTGGCGATGACGATCAATCTTCACATGCTACTGATTTTTTCATCGTTCGTTGTTCTAGGGTTTGAATTGAGATTTGAGAGCTTCAATTTGATGGTTTTCTACGGTGATTTATCCTTTACTTGCTATGTATATGTTGGTTTTTAAAGGTTTATACTTGATTTGGGTTTTCTTATTATTTGATTCGTATTTATGGTTTGGTTTTTAAAAATAACTGAAAACAATGCCCATAGATTATGTTTTGTTGAATTGTAGGTGCTTATGGTTCCACACTGAATTGTATCCTTGCAGGTATAACTTCTTTTGTTATCATGGTAGAATAACTTTTGTTACATATATACCTGATCATAATCTTAGTCAATAGTCATCTGTAATTGTATTGAAGTTGCTC